>CM065590.1:584062398-584139732 GCA_033119425.1 Bufotes viridis
ACGATAATCACAATCCCCAAAACAGATCTTCCGTCTGAAGAGGTGAGGAAATATCGCCCGATTTCTCTCCTCAATTCGGATATAAAAATCTACGCAAAATTACTTGCAAACCGTCTATCACTGGTAATTCCCTCTTTAATTCAATCTGACCAGGTAGGGTTTGTTAGAGGAAGATTGATTCAAGAAAACGCAAGACGTTTAATAAATATAGTAGAATTTGTCCAGAAGGCTAAGATTCAAGCAGTGTTGGTGGCCTTGGATGCCGAAAAGGCATTCGACCGGGTAAGATGGTCCTTTGCCTTTTCGGCACTGGCAAAATTTAGCTTTCATGGTGAGATAATGTCAGCAATTAGTGCTCTGTATACCAACCCGTGTGCCAGAGTATGGACGAACGATGCGCTATCAGAACCCTTCAGTATTAGTAATGGGATGCGCCAGGGTTGTCCACTGTCGCCTTTAATGTTTATCCTGTCCATCGAACCATTGGCTCAGGCCATTCGTCAGAACCCAGAGATTTCAGGAGTTTCCGTCGGCAGTAGGAATCACGTCGTCAGCCTATATGCTGACGACGTTATTCTGACCCTGACGGACCCGGATAAATCTCTGTATGCATTAATGAATACTCTGTCCGAGTTTGGTATAAGGTCATATTATAAACTTAATGCTTCAAAATCTCAGGCATTAGCAATTGGGTTGACTCCTGAACAGATACAGTCTTTACAATCTGCCTTCCCATTCGATTGGCAAGAGCAACAAATAGACTATCTGGGTATTAAACTGACTTCTTCTTTCTCTAAATTATATAAAGCTAACTATGTCCCTTTCCTTGCTAGGATGGAAAAAGACCTTCAATCTTTTTCCAACAACGAGCTTTCTTGGATGGGGCGTATAGCCTCGTTCAAGATGTTCATGTTGCCGAAGGCCCTGCATCTGTTCAGGATGCTCCCTATTACCCTACCGGATTCCTTCTTCAGAGTATGTGCAAGAATTGTTAATCAGTATGTAAGGAGGGATCATAGACCAAGAATCCCGAACACAATTATGGGAAAAGCAAGGAACAGGGGGGGGGTTAGACCTTCCGAATATAGAGGATTACTTTATTGCTACTCAAATAGCTCCTCTGAGAAATTGGTGGGTTGAAGAGGACACTTCTCATTGGGTTCATATTGAGAAAACCTTGACGCCATTTCACAAACTAAAAGCTCTATTAGTGGCTTCTTTACATCCATCATTTATCTGGCCCCAAGCTCCCTCTTTGGTTCTAATGTCTCTGGAGGAGTGGAGAAAGTTCCATCAGCTAGCTCCACAAACCCAGAGACAGTTGAGCTCTTTTGCTCCAATTACGATATTTAATTATATCTTACCAAATCTGTCAGTAACCTCATGGGCGGATAAAGGGATGAATATGGTTGGAAGCCTTTTTGTATCAGGAGAGTTGCTCTCGTTTGAGCAACTTCGTAGATTGTATGATGTGCCGAAGGCGGACTTTTATAAATATCTATGTATCCGCCATTTCGTTAAAAGTCATCCCTGCATAGATATAATGGCCAACTTGGATATATTTCATGTATGGGCATCAGCAGGGACTAAAAAGGTCCGCCTTCGACCACTTTATACCCTAATGAGGGATAAAGCCATCTTCAACAAGACAACCCCCTTACTCTCATGGGAAAAAGAACTGGGCCAGTTATTATCTGAGGATCAGTGGCAAAATGCATTGAAATTTATATCTGAGAACTTTAAATGCGTGTGTCATATTGAATCCTTTATGAAGACATTATTACGATGGTATTATACCCCAGACAAATTGAGCTCCATGTTCTCGGCAATGTCAAACCAATGTTGGAGAGGATGTGGTCAAAGGGGGACTCTCCTTCACATTTTATGGAAATGCCCTCTGATTAGTGGACTGTGGGAGGAAATTTTCTCCCTCGGTTCAGAATTAGTGGGGAGTAAAGTGGACCCCTCCCCACAATTGGCCTTATTGTTTATAGATATTAGAAATATTCCAAAGAATGTTAGAACACCAATTAGCCATTTATTTTTAGCTACAAAGACAGCGATTGCTCAGAACTGGAAATCCGATAAAATTCCTTGTTTAACTGAGATCCTTCAGAAAGTTAATCAAACTTATATATATGAGAAGATGTGGGCCAGAGCCAATGGTTTGGTTTCCCGTTTTGGAAGAGAATGGGACAATTGGAGCTCTTGCCCCTGGTCTATATCCTCGATAGATTGAATGAGTATCGCGCATATTTGTTCAGGCAGCACTAAGATACCCTCCCTTTATGTGTCTAAGTCTCCCCCTGTCGATGTCGGTCATGTCACTCAGTAGTGGTGTGTTTGGACAGGCTGGTCCAAGTGGGATTAATACTGTATTTACAAGACAGCCACGCGAAATTAATGCGGCTGGTAGAAACAGACAGACCAATCTTATTGTATTGTGATTGTATTGTGATTTATGTATAATTGTTATTGTATAAAAAATAATAATAAAAATTTAATGATGAAAAAAATATATATTTTTTCATCAAACAATTAAACTATTAAACTACAAAACTTGAACAGAGTAATAATAACTACAAAATAACATTTTTGATTCATCAAATGAGCTAAATTATTAACTTTTACACAATCCAAAAATGTATTTACAATCAAATCTTATTATCAGAAATATAAAACAAAAAAAAGTAACAATGTTGGAACAAAAAATGGTAGGGGTAGGAACTAACCAGCATTGATCTTCGATAGCGTCAATTTTTTTATACTTTGCATGTTGTAGCATTGCTTCCGCCGTACAGATAGGAACATGTGATTATATGACTATGATTATATGAATTCTCTAACCGGTGACATGGCTCCAAGAACATCATATAGTACACAGTTTATACTTTAAATCTTAAAGCAGTGGTTATATATAATTAGCATGTGCAAATCCTCATTACATAATTGCCAATAAGTAACATAAACAAGAAAAGTACCTATCCATATATACATGTTGCTACACGGCTCCATTCACAAAACCGGATTTCCACACAGATGAGTATAACGCCACTCACACCCAACCATGTAGAGAGGTCAACACGGAAGTCAGCCATCCCTCCCAGAACGACAGACAACACTGTGTTGGATCCTAAATCCGTGTAACAACAAAAAAAAAAAATATATATATACATTTTAGTAGGTTCATCAATCAGTCCTGTACAATGTTAACTGCACAAGGGAAGGCCACACCGTGCTACAGTGTGAACCACAACATAGCCGCCCCAAACCACACTTATTTTAAAATAAAAAATAATAAAATAAAGTAAAATCATTTCATTTTGTGAATGACAGCTGAACAACGCTTGATAAAATGTCTTTTTAAAAAGATTATTTAAATACATATTTGCATGTCTAAATATTGACAATACATAAATTAGCAGAGAACATGCGAGAATAAGAAACATGCAAACCAGGTTAAGAAAATTCACAATTCTATACTGTTAAAGTGCAAAGGAGAAAATCAGGTCCATGATGGTTGTCTATGCATGATCAGGACATACAGCATCTACAGTTAACACAGTACTAGAATGCTGACTCATAAGTCACCAGTTGTAACTAGGCAGAATAACGGCAGGCACTTTCAGGTAAGTACACTTCCAGTTTCTAAAAAAAAAAAAAAATAACCCATTCGAAATTTTATTTAAAAAAAGGTGTGAAGGTCTGGACTCTGTTCCCTGTGAGAACATGATGTCTCGTGTTCTGGGAACCACAATTGCACAATGTGAGCATGATGCATGCTGGCAGTATAATCTTTAAAATTGCCCTTGCCAGCTGTTTTGAAAAAATGCATTTATATATTCATACACTGGTCACTAGATCGTCTCAACTACTCTGCGGAACGAATTATTTGGGAACATACTGTTGCTGAACCTCAACCTGACCTGACCAACTGCAGCAACCCCAGATCATTGTAATGTCAGGCTTGTACAGTGGGCTCTAGGCATGATGGGTGCATCTCTTCATCTGCCTCTCTTCTTCCCCTGATGCGCCCTTAACTCTTGATCAGGGTAAATCAGGACTCATCTGACCACATACCATTCTTCCATTGCTCCAGAGTCTGATCGTATGCTCCCGAGAAAATTGAGGTTTTTATTTTGGTTTTACTTCACTAGTATGTGTTTTTTCTGACGGCTATCCAACTGTTCAGTCCCAATGCCTTGAGTCCCATTTGCATTGCGTTTTTAGAAAAGGAAATAACAAACTTAAAAAAATAGGCCTGAGTCGGACTGTGGTTTTTATAAGATTGTATTTTTTAAAAATTGCATTTATGACCACACCGTACATTCACGTATATATTTCCAGCCTTCTTTACTATTCATCTTTGTTTTCATGTCCACTTTATTCTTACACTTGTTATTAATGTTTTAGTTTATACCCAAATATTAGGACTCTCGGCCATCTATTTAGGTGTTTTGTCTTAGCTCGGTGCTTGACAATCATTTGAACCTAAAACTGACTAACCAATTTGGTACACGAGCAGAAGATATGTCTTTCAACATGTGTTTAACAAATTAAGATATAATGAATACGGACACTGAACATATTCGTCCATGCAGTAACTATCCAATCAGAGCCTCAAACCTTTTATAGTATTCAAATCGCATACTGAGTTTTGAAAGTAGGGCGAAAGGCTATGCAGTAACGCAACTGTTTAAGGTGTAAAACACTACCGCCTTAACATCCTAGTATGTAGTGCAAGGCTTAAAACATTATCAACTCAACAAACCAGGAAATGTTGTTTTAAAAAGCCCCTAGATAACTCAAGCATGATCATGACATACTGTAGCAGCAACAGCAAGATTTCAGAAGTGGTCTATTATCATGGCCAGTGGCCACATGTAGCTTGGCCAAATTCAGCAGCACAGGCAGCAGCAGAAGTTATGTTAAAAGGCACAAATGTAACTCAACATGTTCAAGACATGTGTCACGAGTTGGAAGTCCCGCGAGAGACTTCCGCGTCGTCAGCAATAAACATACGGCACACAGGGACAGTCACATCAAAGTTTATTGCACAAACAAGACTATAAAGGAAACACAGGGGAAACATGAGCTCTATGTACTGTCCGCACAGTGGAAGAAAACCCCCACTGCGCCGAGGGGGGGAGGGGACGTGACTAAGCAACCCCTTGTATTCACTAGGGTCCCAAATGGTAGGGATAGGCTTTGCCGCAGGAAGTACATAGGCAGTGATAACATATACCGGCGAATACAAACTAAACAACTGAAAACACGAGCAAGGGTACATAGCAAGGAACCAGGAGTGGCAATGAGCCGAGAGGGACTTGTTCCACCAGTGGCATACTGCGTGGCCTAGCCCATAGCACTCTGCAGCAAAGCAAGCTGCAGCGAGGGCTTGCTAAGAGGGGACATACACAGACACAGCTCATGGCTATTAGCAACATGAGAGTTGCTGCATGAGCGATGCCCGCTGCACCAGCAGCAGGAGAGCTGCTGCGAGGGCATAACCATGAGGCAAAGACATAATAAACACAAGGTGACTAAAACATTAACAAATCAGGGCAAAGGCAACAAGACATAGAAAACGGACAACAAAGAACAAGTAGGCGAACCCACAGAGCACAGAGAGACACGGATCCCATGGGTATATACAGGTTCCATGGGTGCAGCAAAGAGGCCACACCCATGGACCAGACAGAGAGGATTAACTCCTGATACACACACAGGGAGTTAACCCAAACAGAATCACAGACACACAGGAACCGAACTGCAGCGGGGAGCTGCAGTACGAGCGTGGACAGAAGGTCACAGCCAGAGCTAGCGACTGTGACAATATGCAGCAGCATCAACAGCAGGATTTAGGAAGTGGTGTATTATCATGGCCACATGTAGCTTGGCCCAATTCATCAGCACAGGCATCAGCAGCAGCAGACGTTATGTTAAAAGGCCCAAATGTAACTCAACAAGTTCAAGACATGCAGCAGCATCAACAGCAGGATTTAAGAAGTGGTCTATTATTAGCTCAACATGTAGCTGGGCCCAATTCGGCAGCACAGGCAGCAGCAGCAGACATTATGTTAAAAGGCCCAAATGTAACTCAACAAGTTCAAGACATGCAGCAGCATCGACAGCAGGATTTAAGAAGTGGTGTATTATCAGGGCACGTTGTAGCTTAGCCCAATTCGGCAGCACAGGCAGCAGAAGCAGCAGACATTATGTTAAAAGGCCCAAATGTAACTCAACATTTTCATGACATGCAGCAGCATAAACAGCAGGATGTATGAAGTGGTGTATTATTAGGGCAACATGTAGCTTGGCCCAATTCAGCAGCATAGGCAGCAGCAGACGTTATGTTGAAAAGGCCTAAGTGTAACTCAACCTGTTCAAGACATGCAGCAGCATCAACAGCAGGATTTAAGAAGTGGTCTATTATTAGAGCAACATGTAGCTTGGCCCAATTCAGCAGCACAGGCAGCAGCAGCAGACGTTATGTTAAAAGGCCCAAATGTAACTCAACAAGTTCAAGACATGCAGCAGCATCAACAGCAGGATTTAAGAAGTGGTCTATTATTAGCGCAACATGTAGCTTGGCCCAATTCGGCAGCACAGGCAGCATCAGCAGACATTATGTTAAAAGGCCCAAATGTAACTCAACAAGTTCAAGACATGCAGCAGCATCGACAGCAGGATTTAAGAAGTGGTGTATTATCAGGGCACATTGTAACTTTGCCCAATTCGGCAGCACAGGCAGTAGAAGCAGCAGACATTATGTTAAAAGGCCCAAATGTAACTCAACATTTTCATGACATGCAGCAGCATAAACAGCAGGATTTAGGAAGTGGTGTATTATCATGGCCACATGTAGCTTGGCCCAATTCATCAGCACAGGCAGCAGCAGACGTTATGTTAAAAGGCCCAAATGTAACTCAACAAGTTCAAAACATGCAGCAGCATCAACAGCAGGATTTAAGAAGTGGTCTATTATTAGCGCAACATGTAGCTTGGCCCAATTCAGCAGCACAGGCGGCAGCAGCAGCAGACGTTATGTTAAAAAGCCCAAATGTAACTCAACATGTTCAAGACATGCAGCAGCATCAACAGCAGATTTTAAGAAGTGGTGTATTATCAGGGCACGTTGTAGCTTGGCCCAATTCGGCAGCACAGGCAGCAGCAGCAGACATTATGTTAAAAGGCCCAAATGTAACTCAACAAGTTCAAGACATGCAGCAGCATCGACAGCAGGATTTAAGAAGTGGTGTATTATCAGGGCACGTTGTAGCTTGGCGTAATTCGGCAGCACAGGCAGCAGAAGCAGCAGACATTATGTTAAAAGGCCCAAATGTAACTCAACATTTTCATGACATGCAGCAGCATAAACAGCAGTATTTTAGAAGTGGTGTATTATTAGGGCAACATGTAGCTTGGCCCAATTCAGCAGCACAGGCAGCAGCAGACGTTATGTTAAAAGGCCCAAGTGTAACTCAACCTGTTCAAGACATGCAGCAGCATCAACAGCACGATTTAAGAAGTGGTCTATTATTAAAGAAACATGTAGCTTGGCCCAATTCAGCAGCACAGGCAGCAGCAGCAGACGTTATGTTAAAAAGCCCAAATGTAACTCAACATGTTCAAGACATGCAGCAGCATCAACAGCAGGTTTTAAGAAGTGGTGTATTATCAGGGCACGTTGTAGCTTGGCGTAATTCGGCAGCACAGGCAGCAGAAGCAGCAGACATTATGTTAAAAGGCCCAAATGTAACTCAACAAGTTCAAGACATGCAGCAGCATCGACAGTGGGATTTAAGAAGTGGTGTATTATCAGGGCACGTTGTAGCTTGGCCCAATTCGGCAGCACATGTAGCAGAAGCAGCAGACATTATGTTAAAAGGCCCAAATGTAACTCAACATTTTCATGACATGCAGCAGCATAAACAGCAGGATTTAAGAAGTGGTGTATTATTAGGGCAACATGTAGCTTGGCCCAATTCAGCAGCACAGGCAGCAGCAGACGTTATTTTAAAAGGCCCAAGTGTAACTCAACCTGTTCAAGACATGCAGCAGCATCAACAGCAGGATTTAAGAAGTGGTCTATTATTAGAGCAACATGTAGCTTGGCCCAATTCAGCAGCACAGGCAGCAGCAGCAGCAGACGTTATGTTAAAAAGCCCAAATGTAACTCAACATGTTCAAGACATGGTAATTCAAATACTTAAGGTAACCGGCTCACCCTACTGAGGATTATGGAATGGGTGCTCACTCTCTAGGGACAACACCCCTGTCCAATTGTATCAGGTGAAAACAAAAAAGAATGCAGAGAGGGCACTCCAGTATCTATGAGTCGGCGCTCCAATATCTAAAAAGTCAAGGCCGCCTCCTTATATTAAAATAATTCTCAGAATATTTAATATGTATACCATAAAAAAACATAAAATTCAATTCACAACCGAAAACATATATGGATCCACTGCAAACAAATAAATAGATGAATAAATAAATAAATAGTTGATTGAACAGCTGCTGTTAAAAAAATAAAATAAAAATAAAAATAAAAAATAAAAAATAGGATAAATATCTTGGGAAAAAAATTTATTAAAAAATCCTCTTAATGAAATTGGAAAATTGTTCAAATTGTTAGAAATGTTACTTTATCGAAGTTCATAGGTGTATATATAGTTCAAAAAGCCTGATAATGGACGGGTTCCTCTGGTAATCAGAAGTATATTTCATTCATAGAATCCAGGGGAGTTCTTCCACACTATGTCAGTATCAGTGTCCCTATGACAGTTCTCAATGGTCTTTAGAATGTATAGTCCTGTCACGGTTACACAGTGTTGGCCAGACGTAAGCCTGATCACTTAATGTTTATGCCGGGAGGGCCCTATGATAGATCTGAATGGCTCACTACCCGTACAGTCCTCATCTGTTTCTGCAGTAGAATATCGGATTGGAGGTATATAGGGTGATGTATTTTAAAAATATAGGGACAAGGTAATAAACTTTTAAACAGTGACTTGATGTTCTGGGTTACGTTACCTTTCCGATGACAGTGGTAAGCCGGCTGTGTACTCCGTCTCAGCCGCGATCTGTGTCCCGCGCGCGGGCTGATTACTTGCAGAGCTCTGTAGCGCGTGTCTCGATGAAGATGCTCTCAGCGTTCGCCGTGGCGTCCCACGTGCAATCTGGTTATAGTCTATGAGCGCTCAAATATGGGACCAGGATTGTGACTTTTTTGGTCTTTTTCGATACAGATCCTTAATGGGTATATGATGCCTATTATGCTGATGTCCTCCCAAACGCGTTTCGGGAATATAGTGTCCCTTCACCACTGAAGAAGAAGGATTTTTTAATTAATTTTTTTCCAAGATATTTATCCTATTTTTTATTTTTTATTTTTATTTTTATTTTTTAACAGCAGCTGTTCAATCAACTATTTATTTATTTATTCATCTATTTATTTGTTTGCAGTGGATCCACATATGTTTTCGGTTGTGAATTGAATTTTATGGTTTTTTATGGTATACATATTAAATATTCTGAGAATTATTTTAATATAAGGAGGCGGCCTTGACTTTTTAGATGTTCAAGACATGCAGCAGCATCAACAGCAGGATTTAAGAAGTGGTGTATTATCAGGGCACGTTGTAGCTTGGCCCAATTTGGCAGCACAGGTAGCAGCAGCAGACATTATGTTAAAAGGCCCAGATGTAACTCAACATTTTCATGACATGCAGCAGCATAAACAGCAGGATTTAAGAAGTGGTGTATTCTTAAGGCAACATGTAGCTTGGCCCAATTCTGCAGCACAGGCAGCAGCAGACGTTATGTTAAAAGGCACAAATGTAACTCAACATGTTCAAAACAAATTAAAAATTAATTAAAAAATTAAATTAATAAATACATGATAAAAAATTGACAATAAATATTGATCAAATAAATATCAATAAATAAATAATAAAATTAATTAATAAAAAATTAAAAACAGAGGGAAAAATTAAAAATCAACGGAGTTTGGGAGGGAGAGCAAAGGAGAGGGATGGACAAGGGACCCTTAAGCGTCCTGAACCGACAGCGGGGGCCATGAAGTCACTGCAGATCCAGGACTCATTCATCTTAATGAATGTGAGTCTGTCCACGGAGTCTGTGGACAGACGGGTCCGCTTGTCCATGACCACCCCACCTGCTGCACTGAATGCCTGCTCAGACAGTATGCTGGAGGGGGTCTAGATAGTAACTCCAGCGCATACTGAGCGAGCTCACAGCAGGTGTCCAGCCTGGCAACCCAGTACTCCATGGGGTCGTCGGTGCTCATGCTGTCGGAAGCACCTACTGAATTCATGTAGTCTGCCACCATGCGGGCCAGCCGCTGGTGGTGACTGATGCTGCTAATGCTGCTGGTACTGGGTCATGCAGACTGGTAGAAGAGCCTCATCTCACCCAGAAGGTCACCTGCTCGGCTGGTGCTGCTGGTGCCAGCCGCCTGCTGGGTGAGATGGGTGGAGAGAACTGGAGCTTGAGGCCGAGGATTTGCCTCTTCCAGCCGGTGGATCAGACAGGCCCGCAATTTTTCAAGACGGGCTGGGATGAACTGCTCCAGTTTCCCCTTGCAGAGCGTGTCTAAAAGGGTGGCCAACCAAATGTCATCCCTCTCTTTAAATTTCTTGATCCGGGGGTCCCTCCTGAGGCATCGCAGCATATGGGCAGCCATTGGGAAGAGCACAGCCCGCTGTGACTCTTCATGACTGCCCGATACCATAACCTCTTGGTCCTCCTGTTGCTGATGCTGCTGCTCCCGGTCAGAGATGCCCCACCCCCGGACTAACGGTTCCCCCAGCACCGGCTCTCCCTCCTGACCAGGCCCAGACTCCTGGACGTCCACTAATTCCTCATCCTCCTCATCGTCCTGGGCCTGGTCTTGGTAGATCATGGTTGACTCTTCATGCTCCACCATGGCACTCTTCCCAGCCTCGATCAGGCGATCTAGTGTCCTGTCCATCAGGAACACTAGGGGGAGCACGTCATTCAGGCCGACATGCTTCCCGCTGACCATCTTTGTCGCCTGCTCGAATGGGGCAAACACGTGGCTGACCTGCTGTATCTGCCCCCACTCCGCATTGGTGATGTAGGGAGTGGGTGGGATGGCCCTGAAGTGCCTAGGTCCAGCAGGTATTCCCTCACCACCCGTCGCTGCTCCCACAACCTCTCCAGCATGTGGAGGGTGGAGTTCCACCACGTCTCACTGTCCACAATCAGCCTGTGGGGTGGCAGGCTGTTGTCCCTCTGTAGTTTGGACAGGGACGCGGCGGCAGTACGACAAGGTTGAGGACATGTGCCATGCAGGGTAGGTGTGTGAGACTGCCAGCATGAAGGGCGGCGAGTAGGTTGCTGCCGTTGTCACAGACAACTATACCTGCCTGGAGCCTTCGGGGTGTCAGCCACTTCTGAACCCTAGCCTGTAGTGCGGGCAAAACATCAGGTCCAGTGTGTCTCCTGTCCCCTAAGCTCACAAACTGGAGCACTGCCTGGCAGCGGACGTGCCCCACACTTGCGTAGCAATGGGGATTCTTGCTGGGGGGCCCAGCAGCTGTGGAGACAGTGGCTTGCGGGAGAGCAGCAGTTCTCCCCTGGACACCCTGGGGCAGCACCACAAAATCAGATGCCGCTGATTCCTTCCCAGCGCCTCGGAGGGACACCCAATGGGCTGGGAAGCTTATATAGCGTCCCTGCCCATGCCTGCTGGTCCAGGCATCCATTGTGAGATGCACCCTGTCGCTGAGAGCATGATCCAGCGACAGGGATACATTCTGCACAATGTGCTGGTGTAGGGCAGGGACGCCGGTCCTGGCAAAGTAATGGCGGCTGGGGACACGCCATCTGTTTTGGGACTGCTCCAACCCAGCAGATGTTGGGCGATAACCCTTGCCAGGAGCCCATTGAGTGAAAGCACACGACGGTCCCTGGGGGCGTGGGACGCGGTGCATTCAAATGCCTCTGCAATAGATAGCTGGCACCGGACGGACTAGTAGGGTGCAGTGGAGGCAGAGGTATGGCTGCTGTTACCAGTACCTCTAGTAGAAGTGGAAGGGGTTGGGGTGGCTGCAGTACAGTGGCAGAAGCTGCTGTCCCCTGCACACTGCTGGTGGTGCTGCTGTTGTGACCACCCCGCATCTGTTCCCACTCCCGCCAGTGGTTGACTCGCATTTGCTGGGTGAGGGCGGTGGTACCCAGCCGAGCCAAAGATCTCCCTCTCCTCACCCTGGCATGGCACAGCTTACAAATGACAACTGTGACATCATCTGTTGCCAGGGTGAAGTAAGCCCAAACAGGCGACTTCCGTACCGACCTCCTGTCAGATGGGGTGGTGCTCTCTTGCGCCTGTTCAGTCTCGGTGCCCAAAGGTGGAGCTGGCTGCTGCTGCCTACTCCTGCTGCCATTACCAGTGGAGCCCCTGACACTGAGCTCCCTGGTGACCTGGCGCACCATTTGCCTCGGGTGCCTACCTTCATCGGTGCTGCCGTCACCTGACAAAGGACGTGGCACCCATTCTGGGCCACCCTCCTCTTCGCCCCCTGATATATCAGACCCAGGGCCAACCTGTGGTGGACTGACGGTAACAGCTGACATGGAGTCCCTGACCTGGCTCCGCTGTCCCCTCACTGATACCTGGGTCTGAATAGGTGCAGGGGTTGTGTGGCTAACACCACCCGCACCAGTTGGAAGAGATTTCACAGGGGGATTTATAGGCCCCTCTTCCTCATCCCCATCTCTTCTAACAGGTCCTGCCCATTCTCAGGGCTGAACGGTATTTCCGCCACCTGCATTGCCTCCCCCAAGATGTCCCTCTCAGTGTCCAAGTCTCTGAACATGAGAGGGGACAATTCTTGGGAGCTGAAGGTTGGTTCTACAGGAGGCGGAGTGCTGCAGTTGCCGGAAGCCGGGGCAGAGGACTCTCTGGCACTAGAATCGGCCACGAGAGCAAAGACAGCCTCTGCATCCTGGGAAGTAATGGGCTGGCTGCCACTAATGAAAATGTCACGGATCAGGCGGATGCCGCTGCCACCTACATGGGATGCGGCCCCGTGCTGGGAGTGGTCCAGCGCGGGAACCAACTCCCCTGTTACCCCGACCACGTCCGCGGCTGCCTGCACGGCCCGGTACACTCATGCTGCTGGGGATTAGGGGAAAACTTTATTGGGGTGGGGACTATGGGTGAAAAATTAAAAGGACGTAAACTGTAACACACTACACTAAACACTAAACGCGTAAAGCTATCAAACTTTATTTTTATTTATTTTTTAACCTAAGAGTAAATTAACAGACACACAGAGACTAAAAAACAGTTAGTTTTTTTTATTGGAGGACTGACAAAACTATACTAAACACAAAACACGTAAAACTTTAAAAGTTTTTTTTTTTTTTAACCTGACAGACACTAAAAGATGTTTTTTTTTAACATAGGACAGAAAAAACTACACTGAACACGTAAACCTATAAAACTATATATTTTTTTTAACCTAGGACAGACACTAACTGACACACAGAGACTAAAAAACTATTTTTTTTTTACGGAGGACTAACAAAACTACACTAAACGCAAAACACATAAAACTTTACAATTTTTTTTTAACCTGACACAGACACTAAGAGACTAAAAGACAGGTGTTTTAATGTAGGACAGAAAAAACTACACTAAACACGTGAACCTATAAACTCTTTTTTTTTTTTAACCTAAAAGACAGACACTAACTGACACACAGAGACTAAAAATCTTACCTTAGCCTGTAGTGCGGGCAAAACATCAGGTCCAGTGTGTCTCCTGTCCCCTAAGCTCACAAACTGGAGCACTGCCTGGCAGCGGACGTGCCCCACACTTGCATAGCAACTGGGATGCTTGCTGGGGGGCTCAGCAGCTGTGGAGACAGTGGCTTGCGGGAGAGCAGCAGTTCTCCCCTGGACACCCTGGGGCAGCACCACAAAATCATATGCCGCTGATCCCTCCCCGGTGCCTCGGAGGGACACCCAATGGGCTGGGAAGCTTATATAGCGTCCCTGCCCATGCCTGCTGGTCCAGGCATCCATTGTGAGATGCACCCTGTCGCTGAGAGCATGATCCAGCGACAGGGATACATTCTGCACAATGTGCTGGTGTAGGGCAGGGACGCGGTCCTGGCAAAGTAATGGCGGCTGGGGACACGCCATCTGTTTTGGGACTGCTCCAACCCAGCAGATGTTGGGCGATAACCCTTGCCAGGAGCCCATTGAGTGAAAGCACACGACGGTCCCTGGGGGCGTAGGACGCGGTGCATTCAAATGCCTCTGCAATAGATAGCTGGCACCGGACGGACTAGTAGGGTGCAGTGGAGGCAGAGGTATGGCTGCTGTTACCAGTACCTCTAGTAGAAGTGGAAGGGGTTGGGGTGGCTGCAGTACAGTGGCAGAAGCTGCTGTCCCCTGCACACTGCTGGTGGTGCTGCTGTTGTGACCACCCCGCATCTGTTCCCACTCCCGCCAGTGGTTGACTCGCATTTGCTGGGTGAGGGCGGTGGTACCCAGCCGAGCCAAAGATCTCCCTCTCCTCACCCTGGCATGGCACAGCTTACAAATGACAACTGTGACATCATCTGTTGCCAGGGTGAAGTAAGCCCAAACAGGCGACTTCCGTACCGACCTCCTGTCAGATGGGGTGGTGCTCTCTTGCGCCTGTTCAGTCTCGGTGCCCAAAGGTGGAGCTGGCTGCTGCTGCCTACTCCTGCTGCCATTACCAGTGGAGCCCCTGACACTGAGCTCCCTGGTGACCTGGCGCACCATTTGCCTCGGGTGCCTACCTTCATCGGTGCTGCCGTCACCTGACAAAGGACGTGGCACCCATTCTGGGCCACCCTCCTCTTCGCCCCCTGATATATCAGACCCAGGGCCAACCTGTGGTGGACTGACAGGAACAGCTGACATGGAGCCCCTGACCGGGCTCCGCTGTCCCCTCGCTGATGCCTGGGTCTGAATAGGCGCAGGGATTGTGTGGCTAACACCACCCGCACCAGTTGGAAGAGATTTCACAGGGGGATTTATAGGCCCCTCTTCCTCATCCCCCATCCCTTCCAACAGGTCCTGCCCATTCTCAGGGCTGAACGGTATTTCCGCCTCCTGCATTGCCTCCCCCAAGATGTCCCTCTCAGTGTCCAAGTCTCTGAACATGAGAGGGGACAATTCTTGGGAGCTGAAGGTTGGTTCTACAGGAGGCGGAGTGCTGCAGTTGCCGGAAGCCGGGGCAGAGGACTCTCTGGCACTAGAATCGGCCACGAGAGCAAAGACAGCCTCTGCATCCTGGGAAGTAATGGGCTGGCTGCCACTAATGAAAATGTCACGGATCAGGCGGATGCCGCTGCCACCTACTTGAGGATGCGGCCCCGTGCTGGGAGTGGTCCAGCGCGGAACCAACTCCTCTGTTACCCCGACCACGTCCGCGGCTGCCTGCACGGCCCGGTACACTCATGCTGCTGGGGATTAGGGGAAAACTTTATTGGGGTGGGGACGATAGGTGAAAAATGAAAAGGACGTAAACTGTAACACACTACACTAAACACTAAACGCGTAAAGCTATCAAACTTTATTTTTATTTTATTTTTTAACCTAAGACTAAACCAACAGGCACACAGAGACAAAAAAAGTTAGTTTTTTTTAACGGAGGACTGACAAAACTATACTAAACACAAAACACGTAAAAGTTTTTTTTTTTTAACCTGACAGACACTAAAAGATGTTTTTTTTAACATAGGACAGAAAAAACTACACTGAACACGTAAACCTATAAAACTATATATATTTTTTTAACCTAAGACAGACACTAACTGACACAGAGACTAAAAAACTATTTATTTTTTTTACGGAGGACTAACAAAACTACACTAAACGCAAAACACATAAAACTTTAACAATTTTTTTTAACCTGACACAGACACTAAGAGACTAAAAGACAGTTTTTTTTAATGTAGGACAGAAAAAAATACACTAAACACTTGAACCTATAAACTCATTTTTTTTTTTCCCTAAAAGACAGACACTAACTGACACACAGAGACTAAAAATCTGGGTTGTTTTTTTTAACGGAGGACAGACAAAACTGCACTAAACAAAAAACACTTAAAACTTTAAAACTTTTTTTTTTAATCTATCTATCTTTCTTATATATTACAGCTACCTACCAAACTCGATGCCCTACACTAAACCCTGCACTGAACCCTATCTGCTACACTAGGCCCTAACACTAACTATGTTTTTCAGCTAACTACACTAAACTATCTCAAATAATTTCGACCCTATCAGCTATAAAACTACACTATTCCCTAATCACTACCTGACACTAACTAACTAGATTATTGTAAATTAAATTCTGATTTTAGAAAACGCACAGCAGAAAAAATAGCACAGCTCCAATCTCCAACAAATCCAACACCACAAAATGGCTGCTGGGTGATGTCGTAACTTATATAGTGAAGGGGTAGTCTAGTTTCATATTGGTTGCTAGAGATGTTGCTAAGTTGTGACAAAATCTTCTCATTGGCTATTCAAGCTAGGAGAAGGGAGGGATAATGATAATGATGAGTCATCTCATGCACTGTAGAAAAAAAAAAGAAAAAAAGAAAATATGTATGGATAATAAATCACTATATTTTAAAATCACTATAATTACTAAATTATACATCAGTAATATATTCTCAATCACTATATTCTCAATCTTAGTTATATTCTAACAACAACCATTAAGAACCCAGCTGTAAGTTTAATTCGCGATGCAAACATATACTCGCATTGAGAATTAAACTTAGAGCTGGGTTGATGGATTCCCACTGAAAACATGAATCCTTCCTGCTTAAATTTCTTGTGGGCCAAGGACTCATTGACCCACAAGAAAGAAGCAGGGACGAATCATGTTTTCAGATGTTGAAAAAATGCTGAATATTCGAAATAGCGAATATATAGCATTATATTCTAAATATTCGCGAATTATCAAAGTTGCAATATTCGCAATAAAAATTTGCTATTCGAATATTCGTGCTCAACACCATGAGGAGATCATCAAATAAGGGACGTGGAGCTCCTGTTGCTGGGGGAGGATTTGGCTGTTCTGTGCAAGCTACAGGTCCAAGTGAAACACCTTCCACAGGTGCAGTTTGCTGTGGCGCGGTGACAAAACTTTTCCACATCTCGGCCTTGCTAACCCTGCTGTCAGAGGAGCTGGCCATGACACAGCTGTGTTGGCGACCTCTTCCTCCTCCACCTCTGCCTTCACCTTGTGCTTCCACTTGTCCGCCTGTGTCAGTTGGGAATTCCCTCAGGAGCGCGTCTACCAGCGTGCGCTTGTAGTCGCGAATCTACCTATCACGCTCCAGTGCAGGAATTAAGGTGGGCACGTTGTCCTTGTACTGGGGGTCCAGCAGGGTGACAACCCAGTAGTCAGCACAAGTTAAAATGTGGGCAACTCTGCAGTCGTTGCACAGGCACTGCAGCATGTAGTCGCTCATGTGTGCCAGGCTGCCCAGAGGTAACGATAAGCTCTCCAATGTAGTTGGTGTATCGTATGTGTCCTCTGTATCCCCCAGCCACGCTCCAGTGATGGCCCTGAGCTGTGTAGGGTGGCACCCTGCAGTGAAACCGGTTCCTCCTCCTCGACCTTATCCTCCTCCTCCTTGTCCTCTAGAAGTGTGCCCTGGCTGTCCACATGTGTACCTGGCCTCTGCTGGTGCAGTAACCCACCCTCTGAACCACTTCTGTATGACCTGCCTGAAACCCAGTGAAATTTCCCCTCTTCCTCCTCCTCCTGTGCCGCATCCTCTTCCATCATCGATATAATTGTTTTTTCAAGGAGACATAGAAGGGGTATTGCTAACAAAGGCGTCATCAGCACTGCGCCATGTTGGTTCAGTACTCCAAAGACCGCAACATGGTACACAGGTCTCACATGCAGGCCCAGTCACTGGTGGTGAAGTGGTGCTGATCCGCAGAGCGGCTGACCCGTGCTCCACTATCGCCCGCTGCTGCTTGCACAGTATTTCCACCATATGTAACGTGGAGTTCCACCTGGTGGGCATGTCGAATTTGAGGTGGTGAGCAGGAAGGCCGAAGTTTCGCTGCAGGCAAGCGCCAGCAGGGTGAGAACGCCGAAAGCGAGCACATATGAACGTCACTTTCAGCAGCAGCTCTGACATGTCTTGGTAGTTTTTAAGAAACTTCTGCCCCACCAGATTCAGCACATGCTCCAGGCAAGGGATGTGCGTCAAACCGGCTAGTCCCAGAGCTGCAATGAGATTTCTCCCATTATCGCACACCACCAAGCCGGGCTTGAGGCTCACCGGCAGCAACCACTCATCAGTCTGCTGTTCTATGCCCCTCCAAAGCTCCTGTGCGGTGTGGGGTTTGTCACCCAAACACATTAGTTTTCAAATCGCCTGCTGGAGTTCACACTGTGCTGTGCTGAAGTTGGGGTTCTTTCGATGACCGGATGTTGGGGTGGTAGAAGAGTAGTAGGAGGAGAAGAAGGATGATGCGGCGTAGGAGGAGGAAGCAACAAGAGGCAACGAATAATGCCCTGCGATCCTAGGTGGTGGAAGGACATGTGCCAAACCGCTATTCGGCTCGGGCCCAGCCGCCACTACATTTACCCAGTGTGCAGTTAGGGAGATATAGCGACCCTGGCCGTGCTTACTGGCCCATGTATCTGTGTTTATGTAGACCTTGTTACAGATAGTGGTGCGCAGCGCACACTTGATTTTATCCTCCACTTGGTTGTGCAGGGAAGGGACGGCTCATCTGAAAAAGTAGTGGTGGCTGCGAATAACATACTGGGGGATAGCCACCGCCATCAGCTGTTTGAAACAGTCCATTTCCACCAGACGGAATGACAGCATTTCAAAGGCCAGTAATTTTGAAATGCTGGCATTCAGGGCCTGAGCTCAAGGGTGGGTAGGTCGGTATTTCCTCCTTCTCTCCAATGTTTGGGAGATGGACAGCGGAATGCTGCCGTGTGACATGGTGGAGATGCTTGGTGATGGTGTTGTATGAGGTGGTGTTGGTGGAATATCCTCTGTTTGCTGGTCGCCAGGTGCTACGGGGACACCAGAGGTGGAGGGAGAGGCCGAGCCAGCAGCAGAAGAGGGAGCAGGAGGAGCATGAGAGAGTTTCTTGTTTTTAAGGTGTTTACTTCACTGCAGTTCATGCTTTGAATGTAGATGCCTGGTCATGCAGGTTGTACTCAGGTTAGGAACGTTTATGCCTCGCTTAAGGCTCTGATGGCACAACATGCAAACCACTCGTGTCTTGTTGTCAGGACATTGTGTGAAGAACCCCTTGGAGCAGGCCTTGGTGTGCTCGGTGCCTGGGTGCGGTGGACAGTAGCAGGCGTACTGTTTCTCAAGTCAGCAGAGTGACGTGCGGCAGTTTGTGACTCCAGCTTATAAAGAGGCTGGGTCACATGCTGCAGTCAGCCAATCACAGCCATGCCATTAGTAGGCATGGCTGTGATGGCTTCTTAGGGCAAGTAGTAAAACGCTTGCTGATTGGCTGCCGTGCAGACCTTCTGAAAGAGGGAAGAAATCGCCGAACAACGGACCCAAACCTGAACTTCCAGAAAAAGGAGACAGAAATACAATTTTTTGTCACCCCACTAGCCCAGAGATAATGTAATTTCTACAGTACACACTGTATTTGCTTTCAGTAATGTACAGGAGACAGAGAAATTCCATTTTTCACCACCACACTAGGCCACAGATAATGCAATTTTTACAGTACACACTGTATTTGCTTTCTGTAATGTACAGGAGACAGAAAAATACATTTTTTTGGCACCACACTAGCTCAGAGATAATGTAATTTTTCAGTACACACTGTATTTTCTTTCTGTAATGTACAGAAGACATAGAAATACAATTTTTCGGGACTACACTAGGCCAGAGATAATGTAATTTTTACTGTACTCACTGTATTTGCTGGCTGTAATGAACAGGAGACAGAGAAATACAATTTTTCGCCACTACACTAGGCCAGATATAATGTCATTTTGACAATACACACTTTATTCTGATGTAGTTCTATATTGGATACAAATTTGTCCCAAATAAAACGTATTCTCTGCTGGAATGCTGTATATACAGTTGTGGCCTAAACACACACACAGATGTGCCCAAAACTTGTTAACTATGGCAAAACATAAATTACTGTCTGCTGGAGTAATTAATATAACGGTTGCGGATTGAACGCACACACAGATGTGGCACATGTTAGGTTAATTTCTCTGTAACAAATTATTTCTCTGATGGTACAGTGTATATCTCAGTACCAGGCACACTGTAGTTAATAACCCCTTTTTAATAATGTCTGCCCAACACACTGCTTTATGCATTTGACACTGTACCTCATAAAAGGTTAGTATATAAAATGAGGATGCTCGGACTGGGAGAAAATGTCTGTATGTGGGTAAGTAACTGGCTGAGTGACAGAAAACAGAGGGTGGTTATTAACGGTAGATACTCAGATTGGGTCACTGTCACTAGTGGGGTACCTCAGGGGTCAGTATTGGGCCCTATTCTCTTCAATATATTTATTAATGATCTTGTAGAAGGCTTGCACAGCAAAATATCTGTAATAATATTACAGGCTATAACTAGTAGAGATGGGTCGTTGATCCAGGGAGTTATTCTTATGCCTGATTGGAGTCGGGAAGGAATTTTTTTCCCCTTA
The DNA here is from genome assembly GCA_033119425.1 of Bufotes viridis. Taxonomy (NCBI): domain Eukaryota; kingdom Metazoa; phylum Chordata; class Amphibia; order Anura; family Bufonidae; genus Bufotes; species Bufotes viridis. The sequence continues at coordinate 584,083,129 of CM065590.1, forward strand.
AGTGGGGAAATTTGGCTTCTGCCTCACAGTTTTTTTTTTGCCTTCCTCTGGATCAACTTGTAGGAAACAGGCCGAACTGGGTGGACAAATGTCTTTTTTCGGTCTTAAATACTATGTTACTATGTTACTATGTATGATGGTGCAGTGTATATCTCAGTACCAAGGAACACTGTAGTGAATAAGCCCTTTTTGATATCTGCCCAACACACTGCTTAATGATGGCGTTTTGTATAATGTCACTAATCAGAAATCTTTATGTCTTATCAAAGTTATCAAAGCGATTTTAAAGCCTGCACTTATCTGTCCCTTCCTGGTGACGCCTTTCCCTGATAGTGCTGAATTAACCCCCTTCTTTTAAAAAAAGGTGCTGCACAGCTGTCAAACACACACTCTAGTCCTTAAAAGGACTGTTAGGTCTTTCAATAAGGTTTTTGGAGTAAAATCAGTAAGTTTAGAACAAAACGCTATCAGTCCCTGCCTACTGTCTGCTCTCCCTGATGCTGAATGAGCCGAGCGCCGGACCTAAGCTCCTATATGAAATGGTATCACAGCCAATCAGGCTTACAACTAACATTGCTATGGTCTTACACTGAGGGGAATTACTTATCTGGACCTTGATTTCCTGTTTAGAAAACGACAAACGTGCGGGGAGGAGACTTGAGCAATGCGACGAATACACGTGGTGCTCGGCCGAGTAAAGCCGAGTCCCGAGCATAGCGATGCTCGAGCCGAACCAATACTCGGCCGAGCATGCTCGCTCATCACTAGTCTAGATATTTCGGATCACTGCATGTGATCCTTCCTCATGACAGAAAGCAGATGTATTGACTAGAGATGAGCGAACACCTGGATGTTCGGGTTCGAGAAGTTCGGCCGAACTTCCCGAAAATGTTTGGGTTCGGGATTCGAACTCGACCCGAACTTTATCCCGACCCGAACCCCATTGAAGTCAATGGGGACCCGAACTTTTAGGCACTAAAAAGGCTCTAAAATAGTCCAGGAAAGGGCTAGAGGGCTGCCAAAGGCAGCAAAATGTAGGTAAATCCCCTGCAAACAAATGTGGATAGGAAAATGAATTAAAATAAAATAAATAAAAATTAACCAATATCAATTGGAGAGAGGTCCCACTGCAAGGAATCATGCATCATATCATCCACCACTGGAGAAGGCCACTCTCATTTATTTTGGACCAGCACCCAGACAGAGGATACAGGTCCCACAGCAAGGAATCATGCGTCATATCAACCACCAACGGAGAAGGCCACTCTCATTTATTTTGGACCAGCACCCAGACAGAGGAGAGAGGTCCCACATCAAGGAATCATGCGTCATATCAACCACCAACAGAGAAGGCCACTCTCGTTTATTTTGGACCAGCACCCAGACAGAGGAGAGAGGTCCCACATCAAGGAATCATGCGTCATATCAACCACCACCGGAGAAGGCCACTCTCATTTAGTTCAGACCAGCACCCAGACAGAGGAGAGAGGTCCCACATCAAGGAATCATGAGTCATATCAACCACCACCGGAGAAGGCCACTTTCATTTATTTTGGACCAGCACCCAGACAGAGGACACAGGTCCCACAGCAAGGAATCATGCGTCATATCAACCACCAACGGAGAAGGCCACTCTCATTTATTTTGGACCAGCACCCAGACAGAGGATACAGGTCCCACAGCAAGGAATCATGCGTCATATCAACCACCACCGGAGAAGGCCACTCTCATTTAATTTGGACCAGCACCCAAACAGAGGAGAGGTCCCACATCAAGGAATCATGCATCATATCAACCACCACCGGAGAAGGCCACTCTCATTTATTTTGGACCAGCACCCAGACAGAGGAGAGAGGTCCCACAGCAAGGAATCATGCGTCATATCAACCACCAACGGAGAAGGCCACTCTCATTTAGTTCAGACCAGCACCCAGACAGAGGAGAGAGGTCCCACATCAAGGAATCATGCCTCATATCAACCACCACTGGAGAAGGCCACTCTCATTTATTTCGGCCCAGCACCCAGACAGAGGAGAGAGGTCCCACATCAAGGAATCATGCATCATATCAACCACCACTGGAGAAGGCCACTCTCATTTATTTTGGACCAGCACCCAGACAGAGGAGAGAGGTCCCACATCAAGGAATCATGCGTCATATCAACCACCACCGGAGAAGGCCACTCTCATTTAGTTCAGACCAGCACCCAGACAGAGGAGAGAGGTCCCACATCAAGGAATCATGAGTCATATCAACCACCACCGGAGAAGGCCACTTTCATTTATTTTGGACCAGCACCCAGACAGAGGACACAGGTCCCACAGCAAGGAATCATGCGTCATATCAACCACCAACGGAGAAGGCCACTCTCATTTATTTTGGACCAGCACCCAGACAGAGGATACAGGTCCCACAGCAAGGAATCATGCGTCATATCAACCACCACCGGAGAAGGCCACTCTCATTTAATTTGGACCAGCACCCAAAACAGAGGAGAGAGGTCCCACATCAAGGAATCATGCATCATATCAACCACCACCGGAGAAGGCCACTCTCATTTATTTTGGACCAGCACCCAGACAGAGGAGAGAGGTCCCACAGCAAGGAATCATGCGTCATATCAACCACCAACGGAGAAGGCCACTCTCATTTAGTTCAGACCAGCACCCAGACAGAGGAGAGAGGTCCCACATCAAGGAATCATGCCTCATATCAACCACCACTGGAGAAGGCCACTCTCATTTATTTCGGCCCAGCACCCAGACAGAGGAGAGAGGTCCCACATCAAGGAATCATGCATCATATCAACCACCACTGGAGAAGGCCACTCTCATTTATTTTGGACCAGCACCCAGACAGAGGAGAGAGGTCCCACAGCAAGGAATCATGCGTCATATCAACCACCACCGGAGAAGGCCACTCTCATTTATTTTGGACCAGCACCCAGACAGAGGAGAGAGGTCCCACAGCAAGGAATCATGCATCATATCAACCACCAACGGAGAAGGCCACTCTCATTTAGTTCAGACCAGCACCCAGACAGAGGAGAGAGGTCCCACATCAAGGAATCATGCCTCATATCAACCACCACTGGAGAAGGCCACTCTCATTTATTTCGGCCCAGCACCCAGACAGAGGAGAGAGGTCCCACATCAAGGAATCATGCATCATATCAACCACCACTGGAGAAGGCCACTCTCATTTATTTTGGACCAGCACCCAGACAGAGGAGAGAGGTCCCACAGCAAGGAATCATGCGTCATATCAACCACCACCGGAGAAGGCCACTCTCATTTATTTTGGACCAGCACCCAGACAGAGGAGAGAGGTCCCACAGCAAGGAATCATGCGTCATATCAACCACCACCGGAGAAGGCCACTCTCATCTATTTTGGACCAGCTTCCAGACAGAGGAGAGAGGTCCCACATCAAGGAATCATGCGTCATATCAACCACCACCGGAGAAGGCCACTCTCATTTATTTTGGACCAGCACCCAGACAGAGGATACAGGTCCCACATCAAGGAATCATGCGTCATATCAACCACCACCGGAGAAGGCCACTCTCATTTAGTTCAGACCAGCACCCAGACAGAGGAGAGAGGTCCCACATCAAGGAATCATGCGTCATATCAACCACCAACGGAGAAGGCCACTCTCAGTTATTTCGGACCAGCACCCAGACAGAGGAGAGGTTCATTCAACTTTGGGTTGCACCACAAGATCAGGGTAAAGTTAAAAAAATGAGGATTCAATAAAGAAGTGCCCCGGAGTACAAGAATACATGGTTGATGGGGAGGCAGTTATAAATGTTTATTCTGCACAAGGGAGGCACAGGTCCTGTGGGATCCATGCCTGGTTCATTTTTATGAACGTCAGCTTGTCCACGTTGGCTGTGGACAGGCGGCTGCGTTTGTCAGTAATGACGCCCCTGCCGTGCTGAATACACGTTCAGACAAAACTCTGGCCGCCGGGCAGGCCAGCACCTCCAAGGCATAAAATGCTAACTCTGGCCACGTGGACAATTTGGAGACCCAGAAGTTGAATGGGGCCGAACCATCAGTCAGTACGTGGAGGGGTGTGCAGACGTACTGTTCAACCATGTTAGTGAAATGCTGCCTCCTGCTAACACGTTCCGTATCAGGTGGTTGTGCAGTTAGCTGTGGCGTGTAGACAAAACTTTTCCACATTTCTGCCATGCTAACCCTGCCCTCAGAAGAGCTGGCCGTGACACTGCTGCGTTGGCGACCTCTTGCTCCTCCTCTGCCTTCGCCTTGGGCTTCCACCTGTTCCCCTGTGACATTTGGGAATGCTCTCAGGAGCGCCTCTACCAGCGTGCGCTTGAACTCGCGCATCTTCCTATCACGCTCCAGTGCAGGAAGTAAGGTGGGCACATTGTCTTTGTACCGGGGATCCAGCAGGGTGGCAACGCAGTAGTCCGCACACGTTAAAATGTGCGCAACTCTGCTGTCGTTGCGCAGGCACTGCAGCATGTAGTCACTCATGTGTGCCAGGCTCCCCAGAGGTAAGGACAAGCTGTCCTCTGTGGGAGGCGTATCGTCATCGTCCTCCGTATCCCCCAGCCACGCACCAGTGATGGGCCTGAGCTGTGTCGGGTGCCACCCCGCTGTGAACCTGCTTCATCCTCATCCTCCTCCACCTCATCCTCCTCGTCCTCCAGTAGTGGGCCCTGGCTGGCCACATTTGTACCTGGCCTCTGCTGTTGCAAAAACCTCCCTCTGAGCCACTTCTAACAGACTGGCCTGAAAGTACTAAAAATGACCCCTCATCCTCCTCCTCCTCCTCCTCCTCCTGGGCCACCTCCTCTTCCATCATCGCCCTAAGCGTTTTCTCAAGGAGACATAGAAGTGGTATTGTAACGCTGATAACGGTGTCATCGCCACTGGCCATGTTGGTGGAGTACTCGAAACAGCGCAACAGGGCACACAGGTCTCGCATGGAGGCCCAATCATTGGTGGTGAAGTGGTGCTGTTCCGCAGTGCGACTGACGCGTGCATGCTGCAGCTGAAACTCCACTATGGCCTGCTGCTGCTCGCACAGTCTCTCCAGCATGTGCAAGGTGGAGTTCCACCTGGTGGGCACGTCGCATATGAGGTGGTGAGCGGGAAGGCCGAGTTACGCTGTAGCGCAGACAGGCGAGCAGCGGCAGGATGTGAACGCCGGAAGCGCGCACAGACGGCCCTCACTTTATGCAGCAGCTCTGACATGTTGGGGTAGTTGTGAATGAACTTCTGCACCACCAAATTCAGCACATGCGCCAGGCAAGGGATGTGCGCCAAACCGGCTAGTCCCAGAGCTGCGACGAGATTTCGCCCATTATCGCACACCACCAGGCCGGGCTTGAGGCCCACCGGCAGCAACCACTGGTCGGTCTGTTGTTCAATACCCCGCCACAACTCCTGCGCGGTGTGGGGCCTGTCCCCCAAACATATGAGTTTCAGAATGGCCTGCTGACGTTTACCCCGGGCTGTGCTGAAGTTGGTGGTGAAGGTGTGTGGCTGACTGGATGAGCTGGTGGAAGCAGAGGAGGAGGAAGCCGAGTAGGAGGAGGAGGCTACAGGAGGCAAAGAATGTTGCCCTGTGATCCTTGGCGGCGGAAGGACGTGCGCCAAGGAACTCTCCGCCTGGGGCCCAGCCGCCACTACATTTACCCAGTGTGCAGTTAGGGAGATATAGCGTCCCTGGCCGTGCTTACTGGTCCACGTATCTGTGGTTAGGTGGACCTTGCCACAGATGGCGTTGCACAGTGCACACTTGATTTTATCGGATACTTGGTTGTACAGGGAAGGCACGGCTGTCTTGGAGAAGTAGTGGCGGCTGGGGACAACATACTGTGGGACAGCCATGGACATCAGCTGTTTGAAGCTGTCTGTGTCCACCAGCCTGAATGACAGCATTTCAAAGGCCAGTAGTTTAGAAATGCTGGCATTCAGGCCCAGGGCTCCAGGGTGGCTAGGTGGTAATTTATGCTTTCTCTCCAAGGTTTGTGAGATGGAGAGCTGAACGCTGCCGTGTGACATGGTGGAGATGCTTGGTGACGCAGGTGGTGGTGTCGGTGGCACATCCTCTGTTTGGTGGGCGGTAGGTGCCAACATTCCTCCCGAGGCGGAGGAAAAGGCAGAGGCAGCAGCAGCAGAAGAGGGAGCAGGGGGAGCCAGAATGAGTTCCTTGCTTTTAAGGTGTTTACTCCACTGCAGCTCATGCTTTGCATGTAGATGCCTGGTCATGCAGGTTGTGCTAAGGTTCAGAACGTTAATGCCTCGCTTCAGGATCTGATGGCACAGCGTGCAAACCACTCGGGTCTTGTCGTCAGCACATTGTTTAAAGAAGTGCCATGCCAGGGAACTCCTTGAAGCTGCCTTTGGGGTGCTCGGTCCCTGGTGGCGGTGGCCAGTATCAGGCGAACTCTCTTGGTGGCGGCTGTTCTGCTTTTGCCCCCTGCTCACTCTTTTGCTATGCTGTTGGCTCGGTCTCACCACTGCCTCTTCCTCTGAACTATGAAAGTCAGTGGCACGACCTTCATTCCATGTGGGGTCTAGGACCTCATCGTCCCCTGCATCGTCTTCCACACAGTCTTCCTCCCTGACCTCCTGTTCGGTCTCCACACTGCAAAAAGACGCAGCAGTTGGCACCTGTGTTTCGTCATCATCAGAGTCGTGCTGACTCCGATGAGGTGGTATTCCCATGTCCTCATCATCAGGAAACATCAGTGGTTGTGCAACAGTGCATTCTATGTCTTCCACCACTGGGGAAGGGCTAGGTGGATTTCCTTGGGAAACCATGCCAGCAAAGTCTTCAAACAGCATAAGAGACTGCTGCATAACTTGAGGCTCTGACAGTTTCCCTGATATGCATGGGGGTGATGTGACAGACTGATGGGCTTGGTTTTCAGGTGCCACCTGTGCGCTTTGTGCAGAAGACTGGGTGGGAGATAATGTTGTGAACATGCTGGATCCACTGTCGGCCACCCAATTGACTAGCGCCTGTACCTGCTCAGGCCTTACCATCCTTAGAAAGGCATTGGGCCCCACCAAATATCGCGGTAAATTCTGGCGGGTACTGGAACCTGAGGTAGTTGGTTCACTAGGACGTGTGGCTGTGGCAGAATGGCCACGTCCTCTCCCGGCACAAGAGGGTACACTAACACCACCACGACCGCGTCCGCGTCCCTTACTAGATGTTTTCCTCATTGTTACCGTTCACCAAGGACCACAAGGAATAAAATATTTGGCCCAATGTATTGATTTCAAATTTAGGCCTTTTTTTACAGGCACCTACCACTATCTGCCTATTTGTTTATGTAGCGTATTACACTAATCCAGGCACAGCAGTAACCACTGATTTAGGGGAATATCTCTTTTAGTGCAAGTATTTAGGCACTGGATGAAAGGTATCCTTTTATGGACAGATTTACAATGGGCCTGCAACAGCTGGGACACCAGAGTCAGGGTATTGCTATTTTGCCAGATTAATTTCACCCCAGAACAAAATATATGTTTTAGCGGACACTGTGAAACGTGGCCTGCAACAGCTGGGACACCAGATTCAAGGTATTGCTATTTTGGCAAGTGAATTACACCCCAGAACAAAATATATGTTTTAGCAGACACTATTCTATTTTGCCAGCCACAGCTGAAACCACTGATTTATGGTATTGCTAATTTGGCAATTGAATTTCACCCCAGAACAAAATATATGTTTTGGCGGACACTATGAATCCTGGCATGCCACAGCTGAAACCACTGATTTATGGTATTGCTATTTTGGCAATTGAATTTCACCCCAGAACAAAATATATGTTTTGGCAGACACTATGAATCCTGGCATGCAACAGCTGGGACACCAGATTCAGGGTATTGCTATTTTGGCAAGTGAATTACACCCCAGAACAAAATATATGTTTTGTCGGACACTATTATATTTTGCCAGCCACAGCTGAAACCACTGATTTATGGTATTGCTATTTTGGCAATTGAATTTCACCCCAGAACAAAATATATGTTTTGGCGGACACTATGAAACGTGGCCTGCAACTGCTGGGACACCAGATTCTGGGTATTGCTATTTTGGCAAGTGAATTACACCCCAAAACAAAATATATGTTTTGGCAGACACTATTCTATTTTGCCAGCCACAGCTGAAACCACTGATTTATGGTATTGCTATTTTAGCAATTGAATTTAACCCCAGAAAATAATCTATCCTTTGCCAGACAGCAGACAGTATTATACTTGTCTAGCCAAAGCTGGAACACCAGATTTAGGGGATTGGTATTTGGGCAATTGTATTTAACCCCTTAATAAAATATAGAAATTTCTTTCCTGAGTTTCTAGTGGTGACAATTAGCACAGCCAAGCCCCTGATGTAGGATATAGCAACAAAAAAAACTAATATTGATGGATTGATGGACTTGGTGGCAGCTTCTTCTGGCGCACCACAAGTCACAAAATGGCCGCTGATCAACCCAGAAAATAAGTGACAGAAAAATGCTCTGTGCAGCCTAAAAACCAGTGAGCAAGTAACTAGCAGAAGTTCAATGATTCTCAGCTGTAAATCGATCCGTTCATTAGGTGCTGTTGCTGACTTTAACCTGCCTAATCTCGCCCTGACAGAAGCTGCGTCCTCTCCCTACACTAATCAGAGCAGTGAGACGTGTGGCGCTACGTGACTCCAGCTTAAATAGAGGCTGGGTCACATGCTGCACTTGGCCAATCAAATCACAGCCATGCCATTAGTAGGCATGGCTGTGATGGGCTCTTAGGGCAAGAAGTAAAACACTAGCTGATTGGCTGCTGTGCAGCCCTTCAGAAAGCAGGAAGTAATCGACGAACACCGAACCCGAACCCAAACTTTTTTGAAAATGTCCGGGTTTGGGTCCGGGTACCGGACACCCCAAAATTCGGTACGAACCCGAACGATGCTCGAACTGTTCGCTCAACACTAGTATTGACCTCACTTAAATAGAGCTATAAACCTTCATGTCAGATGAAAACACTTAATATAGACCATACATCTCTGATGCTTCTTAATACATCTCTAAGCTATGTACTTTTTGCCTTCTCTGTTTGTTATTCTCTGGTGTGTGTTGTTTCTAGGCCTCAGGGAGACGTGGGTTCTTTCATCAGGGAAGGAACCAGCTGTCTCATCTCCTGCTACCTATTCTAAGGCTTGTGAGTTTTAGCAGGGCATAGGTATCCAGCGTATGAGTATTTCCGCCATCAGGATCCGCTCATACTGGCAGGAGTTAGGGAAAGGTCTAGGGATTACTAGGAGGTCGCCATCCCTTTTCCTTAGCCTTTAAGGCCTAGACTGTTGTCTATTTGCTGTTGTGTGTATCTGGTGTTTTCCCCTTCCCCATAACCTGTCGGCCAAAAAAAGAAAAAAAGTTATCCTTTTATGGATACTGTTTCTGCAATGGTCGATCGTATGCAGGGGATGTCTTTGGAGGTTGCTGACCTCCGCACAGCCGCTGCACCGTTTCAGAGACCACAGGCAGTCGGTTTCGGCAGCGGGAACCAGGCCTGCCCTGAACTGAAGGTCTCTCTCCCGAATTGGTTTTCCGGGGGAAGTAACAACTTTGTTAGGTTCAGGAAATCATGCAAATTATATTTCAGACTATGTCCTAACTCTTCTGGGGACGAGAGTCAGAGAGTGGGGATTATTATTTCGTTGCTGAAAGGTGATGCTCAATCTTGGGCTTTCTCTTTGCCAACCGGTTCACAATATCTCCGGTCGGTAGATTAATTTTTTAGAGCTCTGGGCCTTATCTACTATGACCCAGATCGGGTTTCCCTGGCCGAATCTAAGTTGCATTGCTTGAGGCAGGTATAGCGTTCTGCTCAGTCTTATTGCTCTGAATTTAGGAGGTGGGCAACTGATACGGAGTTGAATGACCCAGCTCTCCATAGTCAATTTTGTCAAGAGCTGTCTGAGAACCTGAAGGACACCTTCAGTTATTTCGGCCCCAGCACCCAGACAGAGGAGAGAGGTCCCACAGCAAAGAATCATGCGTCATATCACCCACCACTGGAGAAGGCCACTTTCAGTTATTTAGGCCCCAGCACTAGTGTTGAGCGAACAGTTCGAGCATAGTTCGGGTTCGTAAAAACTGGGGTCCCAATTTCCAGCCAGTAGATCAATGTGTATTCCTGACTGCTAGCGTGGTAGAACGCCATATACATTCGGACCCCCGAGACTGGATGGAGAGCGATTATCGCTACCATCGCATACAGTAGAGAACTCCGTTAGGCACCTTGGCCCCTGGTAAGACTGTTCCGATCTATTTTATTTTTCTGGCGATCGCTTTATTTTGTAACAGCGGGACGTCGCTATGAATTAAATAGAGCGGGACTCCGCTCTTGTTTTAACCTTGCAAAGAACTAAGAGACTGGCTCGATTTCTGGACTGGTTTTAGTAATATGGAATTTTAAGTGGCAGGTACCTATTGCCTTACGCAAGGCGTCTTATATATCTCTCTACACAGTAGACATTGCGAATATTACCAGTGGATCGCGGTTGTTAGGTGCGATTTTATTGCTTTTTTGCGATTTCTTGTGAAAATACTAATATCTTTTTAATGGCAGTATTATTATTAGGATTGTGTTTATTTTAACCTTGTATATTTGGGCATTATTTGGAAGAGCTGTTGAGTAGTTTTTGAATCAAATTTATGCTTTGCAAATCAACCTTTGGCCCCGCATGTAGAGAGTGCACCTTACTCATTCATTTAACTATTTTTTCTTTGCGGTAGATTGAGTGATTCTACCAGAGGTTGCACCCAATCCTTCACTTCTGGAATTTAGTGCGACATATACTTTAGCACATTTAAGAGAGGTCACAGGTTAGACCAGGGTGACTCACTACTAAAAAACTCAGTGGTGTCTACAATTTTATATTACTGAATGAGTGTACCTTATTGTATTTCTTAAAACCTAACGTTTATTTGTAGTTCATTAAGGTAATGAGACACTTTGTGTAAAATAATGCTGATGGATAATGAACTGCTTATATGGAAGGAAACTAGGTATTTGTTGCAGCTATGAACCCGTGTATATAGCAGCTCTTTTTGTGAAGGGGGGCACTTAGTATTTACTAGTCATAGTGGGGGTGCTCAGCCTTGGTTCTATCACTATATGTACTAAATCTTGATGCTGGAAGAACCCTGAATGGCTGTCGTCGGAGCACCCACCCCAAAAAGGGCTACCCCCAGCCGCTGGAACCTCGGGTCTACTAAAACTGTCAGTCCCTAGATGGAGTCCTTCTTAACATTTAGCTGTCCAACACGTTTTTCTATTAAAGATTATGGTTCTTCAGGGACAAAGGTATGAATGCTGGAGCGATAGATGCAGTTGCAGCGCTCTCGCACGTATAGTAAGGCAGTGGCAACAAAAAGGTCTAACTGTCTTTTTGACTTTTTAAAGCGCTTCAAAACCTGCCCATTTAGTTAATTAGCCAATGAGTATCAAGGGTGCGCTCCAAAATACCCTCCCACCGGTTTGTCAATACAATCCAGGACGAAGTAGTAGTGTGCAGTGTACCTGGCCCAATGCACTAACCCAGGGAATTCAGGCGACGTATAAGAGACCATGTCAATGATGTCCTCAATGACAAGGGTACGTCAGTGGCACACCACATTTTACAATGTCATGGAGGAGATATTACCTGTCTCAAATTTGTAGGGATACAACACGTCCCCAAACCAAAGAGAGGTGGGGACTGGGACAAGATGATCTTGAGGGCTGAAACTAAGTGGATATACAGACTAAATTCAGTGACGCCGAAGGGCTTTAATGAGTATATCTCATACAAGCCATTTCTGTGAAGTATACCCACATCTGTCCGGCACATAAAAGACATCTGCCCCATGTGCCTGAGTTAAACCTTTTGGCTTTCTATAATATCCCAATAGCCGTATATGACACTATGATAAGGGCTAAAAATGGACCTATAGGTGTCTAATTTGTGATCTGTCACGATATGACCAATGTGTGACATATAATCAATAAGACTATAGAACCCTATCTAAATGATCTAAGCAACTTTAATACTGGTACCAGTGAAACTAATAAGCCCCTCTAGCTCACATCTTTGGAGATGTAAACGGTAAGGGTTAACAGTTACTGTGTATAGATGACCCACATATAGTGTGCTCATATGCCTCTGCTAATATATATTCAGAGAACTTAGGTTGTGCATGTTCAAGTAGGGCCTAATACTGGTTGTGCCCACTGAACATACCTTTGACAAATGTTGCTGATTGCTATACACTCGCCTGTGATGGCGAGTGTATACAAATACTTTTTTCTGAAAGGACCTGCCAGGGAAACGGTGTGAGGTCCCCATAGTAACTAATACGCCCACCACTGACGTCACTTCCGGTTATGGGCGAAGCGCTGTGGACTAGGCACAGCTGCTCTCGGCGTCTATTGTATTGCGCGACTTCGTCCCGGATTGTACTGAAAAACCGGTGGGAGGGTATTTTGGAGTGCACCCTTGCTACCCATTGGCTAATTAACTAAATGGGCAGGTTTGAAAGCGCTTTAAAAAGGAGACATTTAGACCTATTTGTTGCCACTGCCTTACTATACGTGCGGGAGCGCTGCCACTGCATCTATCGCTCCAGCATTCATATCTTTGTCCCTGAAGCATTCATACCTTTGTCCCTGAAGCGCCCCCCTTCACAAAAAGAGCCGCCTTATATACACTGGTTCATAGCTGCAACAAGTACCTAGTTTCCTTCCATATAAGCAGTGCACCATCAGCATTGTTTTACACAAAGTGTCTCATTACCTTCTTAGCAATTGTAGCAGTCCTTCGGACATTCCATACTCTCTCTACCGTCTCGATTAATCTCTCAAAATCTATAGTACTGAATGTGTCTTTACCAGGAAAAGACGTGCCTACACTACAAGCACTCACTTCGTTTCAGTGGACCACACACTTCGTGACGTTCTTAGGAGTAAAACTCACCCCCAATTTTTCTAAATTATTCGCCGAAATTTTTCTTCCAATACCTAAACGATTGGAGGATTTGATAAGCTTGTGGGATATACCCTTTATATTGCGGTTTGGGCGCCGAACGCTCCTCAAATCCATCCTTCTACCTACGATTCTTTATTACCTTCAAACACTACCTATACCCATATCCAAATGCTATTTTTAGAGAATACAAAGTATTTTCTGTGCACTAGATTTTTAGAATGGCTGTGACCTTTTGGGAATCGACTTTACCTATTAGTTGAGGACAGTTTATTCGCCCTCCCATTTCGTTCCTTACTCTTTTTAGATAGCTCCCAGGTGTCTAAGTTACTGCGATTGCAAGGCACTATTACGGATTACACACTACGTCATTGGAATGACTCTAAATAGCGGATTCAGCTATCCCCTAACTATCTTACACTGCTACAGGTGAGAGATGTGCTTTTCAACTCCTCCACCCACTTCCAGGAGACATTGCCTATCAAAGCAAAAACCTTCTCATCCCCAGCTTTAGAGCTATGCCCAGACAATGATATTCCATCACTCACTAATCTGCAAAAACATCCTTCGCTGGTTGGCCTTTCTACCTTCCATCTCATACACTTTATTCAGTTCATGAAAAAGCATTTAAAATTGTTTTCCATCAGGATCTTGCTATTTTTGAGAAATTGGTTCTGCAGGCCAAGGAACCGAAAGGTAAAATATCAAAATTATATAACCTTCTAATGTCTTTAACGGGTTTTGAAACCCACTCCTTCATTGCAGGCTGGGAGCAGGACCTGAATATTAAATTCACTCCAAACTACTTAAAATGTCCTTTGAGGAACCCCTCGAGGGTGTCCAGGTGTGTCAAACTGCAAGAAAATGGATATAAAGTGCTGACACGCTGGTATTATACCCCGCTACGTTACAGCCGAATGTTCCCGGATTGCACCCCTGAATGCTGGAGATGCCGAGGCAGCCTGGGCACCCACGGTCATATTTGGTGGACTTGCTCTAAAATAATACCCTACTGGCAACAAGTCTGCAAAATCATTTCAGCTGTATGCAAGGTCTCAGTACCTGTATCTCCCAAGGTATGCCTCTATGGCATATTAAATGTCCTCAAATGCTCCAGAGCTGCCCGAACCCTTTGTAACACCCTGTTAGCCTCTGCTAAGATTTTAATAGCTGCAAGCTGGAAATCCACTGATCCCCCTGCTTTGCCTCACTGGATAAATAAATGCGATTAATTATATCACTTTAAAAAGATTGCACACTGGGATTCCCGCACTCCTAACCATTTTAAGGAGGTTTGGGGTCCCTGGAAAAACTACAAGAAATTCTCGGAAACCTAACTGGCGGGATACTTGGGAGTAGAATTGGCCTTGTAAAAAAAAAACAAACTCTGACCTTCCTTCTTCGACCTTCCACCCATTCCCCTCCCTATTTTCCTTTTTTTGTTACTGTTTTCTCCCGTTTGTTTAAGGTTGGAATACTGAAGAATGTAATTATGCCTTGACATTTTGAACTAATGGTCTACGGGAATGTACCTTTATGTAACACTGCCCTTTGGCTATATGTATCCATTCTTGGTACAGTATTATGATACATGCAGATTATGTATTGGTCCATATATATTTCTTCTCCTTTTGAAATCTCAATAAAAAATAATTTTCAAATAAACAAAAATAAATTATATTTTGTATTGTCATAAACTAAAGTCCATAACTTTTTAATTTTTTCACCAATTTAGCTGTGTGGGGTCTTTTTTGGGGAAAGGAAAGGCTGTACTTTTTATTGGTATCATTTTGGGGTACATATGACTATTTGATAATATGTGGTTTTATTTTTCGGGGAGGTGAGATGAGAAAAACAGCTATTCCGTCATTGTTTTTTTAATTATTTTTTATGGCGTTCACCAAACGAGTTAAGTGTCATGATACTTTTATAGATCAGGTTGTTACAGACATGGCAATATCAATTATATGTAGTTTTTTTTTTTTTTTTCATTTATTATTAACTTATAAATGAACGTATATAGGAAAAGAGAATTTGTATTTAATTTTTATTACTTGTTTTACTCTTTTTTTTTTTTTCATCAATAACTATTTGGATTAACCTATTGTATTGTCAGTGTTACACTTACACTAAGGCTGATCAGACCCTCAGGATCTGATCAGCCTTATGTACATAGCAGCCGGGAAGCCTTTGTAAGGCGTCTGGTTGCCATAGTAACCGTCGTGCCGCTGCCATTGCAGCAACGGCGGCCCAATGGAAGAGAGAGGGAGCTCCCTCTGTCTCAACCACATGGATGCTGCGGGTGGCTGCTGACCGTGGCATCCATAGGGTTAAACGTCCAAGATCGTTGCCAGCACTAATTTTGACCATAGCAGCAGAGTGTCAGCTGTAAGTTACAGCTGGCACTCTTCTCTGATGTTACATAGTTATTACGATTGGAAAAAGACATAAGTCCATCAAGTTCAACCAAGGGATAGGTGGGGACGCGAATCCCAGAAGGAAGTGAGACTCAGATTTCTATGTATTTTCATAGGCAGGTGGCAGTGCTTTGGGCAGAGGTGGGTCAGTCCTGCTTCCTGCCAGAATTTTAGGGCAGGAGTTTTCAGTTAGTGCTAGGGCTAGCTCTATGCTTGACAGGAGGAGTGTGAGCAGCATCTTAAGTTCTGCTGGCCATAAAGAAACATGTCTGGAAGCCATAGGGGCCAGAGGAATAGTTCTTCAGCCACCATAAGAGAAGTCTGCATAAGGAATCCTAAGCAGAATTTAGTGCAGCTTAAAGGAAGAAAGCAAAGTATTAAGCAAGCCTGTCAGCATAGCAGAGAAAGAAAGCAAGCGGAATAATTGAGCAAGCCTGCTAGTTTTTGCTAAAGCCTACTGGGACCAAGACAAAGGTTGTAGAGGGGTGTCATTAGGTCAAATCATTTGGGGCTGGAGCCACAGATGTTTTGTCCAGTGCCCCAAATGTTTAACTTGTTTTTTTTTTTATTAGGCTATTCCTAGCTGTCTGAGCAATCCCACAGATCATCCCCCAACCCCCCTTGTACTTGTTCCACTACTTGCAGGCTGCACGGGCATGGGTTCAGAACTTCAGTCACTTCGGTCGGCAATTCTGTTCTGCGGCGGGTGATCCCATGAGACGCGCCACGGGTCTAGCGGGATCACGTGCCACAGAACGCAATTGCCGACCAAAGTGATTTAAGTTCTGAACTCATGCCAGCGAAACCTGCAAGTAGTGGCACAAGTACAAGGGGGGGTTGGGGAATAATCTGTGGGGTTGCCCAGACAGCTAGGCCCTTCACAGTAGTTATTAACCCCTTTCAGCAGTCCCCCTTTCACTGAAGGGGGGACTGCTGAAAGGGGTTAATAACTACTACGAAGGCCCTCCGGTGGCGATGAGGGCGTGGTTTCACATGGTCGGGCCGTGGCTTCACGGGGGCTCGTTACCCAGACGTCTTCAGACCCTAGCAACGCTCCTGGGTTGAAGATTGTTTTTGATGAACGTTTATTCAAGTAAAGCTGCTGTTCAACTACATACAAGGTCTAGACTTTATTTTTCTTTCATTCCTCAAATTCCAATTCCCTTTTATTTTGTGCTTCGGAGCCAAAGCCTGGGGTCCAGCAGTATCCAGGTAGGAGCACCGTGACAAATAAAGAGACATATAGGCTGCACTACACCACTCAGCATCTCTGAGCGTTTAGTAACGCGGCCAAAAAATACCCAGCTCTGCAGAGGCTGTCCTCTTTTTTTAAATTAAAAAAGTCTGTTCTTACCAGTTTAATCTCTGTTTTGTCCCCTATCAGGGGCCGATGTATGGAATAGATTTTAGGAACCGGGAGATGGAAAAAGATGGTTGGTCGGTCCTCTTCCTTCCAATTTGGGGCACTGCGTGTGCGCCGCCCGATGTACTGTGCCACCAATACAAACAGTGTGAACTACTATTCTTATCATTTTAATCTTGGTTAAGTCCCCTATCAGGGGACGTGTATTGAACTGAATCCTTGCATGGGGAGATAGAGAAAAAAGCTTGCTCTGTCCGCTTCCTTCTAATTTTGGGCACTTGCAATGGAATTTGCCACCAATGCAACTAGTGTTAACTAAGTACTATTCCTATCAGTTTAATCTCTGTGTTGTCCCTTATCAGGGCCAGGGCCGATGTAGTGAATAGATTTTTGGAACCGGGAGATGGAAAAAGACCCATGCTCGGTCCACTTCATTTGGATTCTAGGTCACTGCGCGTGCGGCATGCAATGTACTGTGACACCCTATATGAGTAGTGGGCAGTGGGCACAGTACAGTCTGTGGGCCTGAACCACACTGGCAGGCAACTGCAATTATATTAAAGGGAAAAAATGAAATGACCTTTTTTATCTGCAAGATACTGTGCCACCTTATATGAGTGGTGTGCACACAGTACAGTCTGTGGGCCTGCGGCCTATCACACACGGGCAGGCAACTGCAATATATATATATATATATATAGAAAAAAAAGATATAAGCAGACTGATGTACCAGCACTATAAAGGGCTTTTTGGGGTGCTGTCAGAAAGCTGTCCTTACAGCAGATGAGTCTTTGAGGACTGGAGTAGACACATAACACTGGCCTAGCTAACGCTTTCCCTATTAATTCAGCAGCAGCAGCAGCAGCACTCTCCCTGCTCTAACTAAGGCCCCATTCAGACATCCGTAGTGTTTTGCGGATACGCAAATTGCGGATCCGCAACACACCATGCCGGCACTCCCCATAGAGATGCCTATTCTTTAGCAGCGGGATGTTTCGGGGCCGAAACATGGAAGTTCGGGGTCGTGGCTCCGCAAATGTGGAAGCGGAGAGCACATGGTGGGCTCTCTGCATCACGTCCAACCCTATTCACAATGAATGGGTCCGCATCCATTCCGCAGAATTGAGGAATGGATGCCGACAAAATTGCGGACGTGTGAATGGGCAGCTTGAGAATGAATCTAAGATGGATGCTGTCCTTGCTTTTTGATAGGAGGTGGGAGGGTCTGGGAAGGAGGGTATGCTGATTGGCTGTAATGTGTCTGCTGACTGTGAGGTACAGGGTCAAAGTTTGATCAATTATGACATATAGGGGGCGGACCAAACATTGCATATGTTCGCCCGCCCTGGTAAATGTGAACATGCGATGTTCGCCGGGAACTTTTCGCCGGAGAATAGTTCGGCACATCTCTTTGTATTACGTCTCCCAGGTAAAAAATCTGCCAGGTCACTTATGAGAAAGACAAATTTCACAAATGATTTGAAATAAGGGCATCATTCACTGGAATACGTCCCTGTATATGTGTACTCACAGGAGAATTCCATATATGGGTAATTACTAATTTGAAATGTAACCTTTAATCATACCGGTAAGAAATAATGTACACAAAGTCAAAAATTCAATGGACAGATATTCCCTAAAAACAAAATCATTGGTACACAGCGATACCTTGGTATATATCAACAACAACTGCAATGGGCACCTCCCGCCAGGGCCCTCCTATCACGACCCAGTTTTAGTAGGAATACCGAGTGGTGTAGTGCTGCCTAAATGGCTCTTTAAGTGTCACAGACTCCTACCGGGATACTGCTGGACCCCAGGCTTTAGCTCTAAAGCAATAAAAAGGGGAATAATGGAGGGATTGGAAAGAATAACTAGTGCTTGAAAAGAAGTTCAACAGCAACTTTACTTTGAACAAATCGTTCTTTCAACAGCTTATAGGCTTTGTCTTGGTTCCAGCACACTTTAGCATTAAACAGGCAGGCAAACTCAACTCTGCTATATCTTTTAACAAAGAAGTATACTGATGATGACGTAGATTTGTTAGAGTCCCAACAAAATTATGAAATCAGAACAAAAGAATAATAAAAGAACTCCTAACACAAAAAAAACCTTAACCAAGCTAATCACTGTCATGGGCAAAAGGTAGGTGTAAATTAGGACACAACCACTGAGAGAAAGACCTCTTTCCCTATAATGATCCTTTTCAGTCCTCAGCCCGGTGGCATCCCCTGATGGTGGAGATCCTCCGTCCCCGTACCTACCCTAACATGCCCTAAAGCGCCCTAACAAACTGTTTCATACCCTATCACCCCGACGCGTTTCCCCCAGCTCTTTGGTTCATCAGGGGGTATACACAAGGGTGGTTAAGGGGTTAAGGGTCATCTGGCACCTCTGGTTGGGTCGGATACTAAGTATCTACTAAGTAAAACCACTATCTATTAAGTATTACTAAGAGCGTCCGGGCAAGAAATGTCAGAGATCTATATTAAACAAGGATTAAGGATTCCCCTTACCCCTGCCAATTGTCAAAGAAGTTTGGTATTCACAAATAAATGTGAACAAATAGCAACATTCAGTACCCTACAATTTATGAAACTACTTCTTGATGAAGAAAGACTGAACCTGGAGAATCGAGGCATCAGATTGAAAGTTGCAGAATACAGTAACAAAGGAACAATTGCAGTTTACATTGGAGAAATTCCAGTACTTTCTGAGGGAACATAAGAGCAGACAAGTTAATAGAGATCTAGCTGAGTTTAACCCTTTCAGTACCGATCCACTTTTCACCTTAAATCCCAGGCTGATTTTTCCAAATCTGACACTTGTCACTGTTGTGGTAATAACTTTGGAACATTGTTTCTTATTTAAGCATTCTGACATTGTCTTCTCATGACACATTGTACTTCATGTTTGTGGTGAATTTGTATCAACATGTTTTACCTTTATTAAAAAATCCCAAATATTTAGAGAAAATTTTGAAAAAATAACTATTTTCTAAATATGAATTTCTCTGCTTTTATGGCAGATTGTGATACCTCTGTATACACTGATCCCTCAAGATACAATGGCCTCAGGATACAATATTTTCAACATACAATAGTCTTTTCTGAACCATCGTAAGTTGAAACCAAATACAACATACAATGTCTCAGACCCAGATCCAACCAATCCAGGCCACTCATCTTGTAAAATGGCTGTGTTAGTTGCTAGTTAGCAGCTATTCTTGACTGTCATATGTAAGAACTTGTCTTATCTCTCTTAGTTATCTGCATATTTTTCTTAAATCTTCATTTTCTCTTATCTTGGATGACATTTTGGGACTTTGGAACTGACTACTTAACTTACAATGGTTTCAACATACAATGGTCGTCCTGGAACCAAATAATATTATAACTTGAGGGACCACTGTAGTTATTACTTTACATTTTCCCTATGTCATCTTTTTGTTGTCATCATTTTGTAAATAACATTTCATTAGAAGGCATAGAATTTTAGAAGCAATATTTCAAATTTTCAACAAAATTTCCCAAACCATTTTTTAATGCACCAATTCACTTATAAAGTGGCTTATGTAAATAGAAACATCCCATAAATCCCCAATTTTAAAAAAAACTTCACACTTTAATTTATTCAAAACTGAAGTTACAAACTTTGTTAACCCTTGAGGTGTTCCAGAAGAATTAAAGGAATAGGGAGGTGAAATTTCAAACTGTCATTTTTTTTTTGTCGGTTTTGATGTTAATCATTTTTTTCTTCCAACACACCAAGGGTTAACAGCAAAAAAAACCTCAATATGCATTACTCTTATTCTGTAATTTACAGAAATACCCCATATGTAGTATTAAACTGCAGTCGAGACATGTGCAGTGGTTAGAAGGAAAGGAGCTGGTTTTTGGAGACAGATTATGCTGGAATGGTTTTTGGGCACCATTTAATATTAGAAGAGACCCTGATGTACACCTATAATGGAAACCCTCAAAAGTGACCCTGTTTTGCCAACTACACCACTCAAAGAATATATTAAGGGGTGTACTGAGCATTTTGACCCCATAAGCGTTTTACAGAATTTGGAAACACTTGGCTTGGCATTGAAAATGAAAAGTTTCATTTCTTCCAATAAAATGTTGCTTTGGCACCACATTTTTTTTTTTATTTGTTCAGAAGGTGGGAGGATGATAGAAAAGTAGGAAACTAACATGTCTGTTAGTCAAACACTGCAGATAGAAGAGATGGCTAAAAGAAATCATCATGGCGGTCTGCACTGAAAGGAGAAGATGAGGAAAGAGAGCAAATACATCAAAGGAAACATCACTGGATGTTAGAGGTATGGGGAACTGTATTACCCTGTTAGTTGGGCATACTTTAGGTTGATAATTTGCTATGGGGTGGGGTGGGGGGGGACAGGGGTTCGTTGTTTCAATTTTTGCTTCAAGCAGCAGAAAGGCGAGGTGAATACCTGCCCGCAGCTCTGTCCTGACTGCGTACAGCTTCAGGTCATTGTGAGCGCATAATGACCTGATGTTAGTGTTGAGCGAACAGTTCGAGAATCGTTCGGGTCCGTACCGAATTTTGGGGTGTCCGTGACACGGACCCGAACCCGGACATTTTCAAAAAAGTTCGGGTTCGGGTCCGGTGTTCGTCGATTACTTCCCGCTTTCTGAAGGGCTGCACAGCAGCCAATCAGCTAGCGTTTTACTTCTTGCCCTAAGAGCCCATCACAGCAATGCCTACTAATGGCATGGCTGTGATTGGCCAAGTGCAGCATGTGACCCAGCCTCTATTTAAGCTGGAGTCATGTAGCGCCGCACGTCACACTGCTCTGACTAGTGTAGGGAGAGGATGCAGCTTCTGTGAGGGCGAGATAGGCAGGGATAAAGAAGTGATTGAATGATCTACCTTTCTACACCTGTGCATCAGAACAACTCAGCTGAGCTGTTCACTGAAAGTCACTATTTTGTTGAGACTGGCCAGAGCGATTTTTACTGGCACATGTAACTGGGCTGACCGGCGGTGGCCATTTTGGGACTTGTGGTGCGCCAGCACTTGCTGCCACAGAGTGTAAACCAAAGCTCCAAAGAAGTTAAAAATCTACACCTGTGAATCAGAACAACAGCGATTCAGCTGCTCAGTCAAAGTCTATTTTTTTCTGGCTGGGCAGACTGTTTTCTGGCACATGTTACTGGGCTGATAGGCGGCGGCCATTTTGGGACTTGTGGTGCTACAGCAAAAGCTGCCACAACGTCCATTAATCTAATGTAATAGTCGATTTTTCATAGATATACTACATCAGGGGTTTGGCTGTGCTTGTGTCACCCATACTAACTGCAAAGATATTTAATATATCAGTGGTGAAACTGAAAGTAACCCACTTGGATAGCAAATCCCATGAATGTGCTGTTCCAGCTAGGCTAGCCAGTGCCACTACTTTGTCCAATACTGTCAGCCAGAAATATATATTTTTTTATGTGCCAGAAATATAAATTAGAAAAAGCTTTCACCGTAATAATAAAATGATTCTGGTGTTAGACCAGAAGAAGCACTCCTGTTGTAATTAATACTGTAAAAAGGCTTAGGCAATATTTCTCCCAGTGTGGGAAATTTATCTAGCAAAACTAGCATTTTAACAATTCCGGTGTTCTGAAATACCAGCAGTCCTCTTGTAATTAATACCGCCAAAAGGCATTATTGTCCAGTGTTGTAATTTTGGTGAAAAAAAGGCCAATTTAATCAATCTGGTGTTTGTTAGAACAGAAAAACTAGGCCTCACGTTTTCACTCCTCTAAAAAGGAATTATATTTCCCCGTGTGGGGATCTATGTACCACAACTAGCATTATAAAAAATCTGGTGTCCAATTAGCAGCAGTGTTCTTGTAATTAATACCGCCAAAAGGCATTATTGTCCAGTGTTGTAATTTTGCTGAAAAAAAGGCCAATTTAATCAATCTGGTGTTTGTTAGACCAGAAAAACTAGGCCTCACGTTTTTACTCCTGTAAAAGGAATTATATCTCCCCGTGTGGAATCTATGTACCAAAACTAGCATTATAAAAATCTGGTGTCCAATTAGCAGCAGTGTTCTTGTAATTAATACCGCCAAAAGGCATTATTGTCCAGTGTTGTAATTTTGGTGAAAAAAGGCCAATTTAATCAATCTGGTGTTTGTTAGACCAGAAGAACTCGGCCTCACGTTTCACTCCTCTAAAAGGAATTATATTTCCCGTGTGGGGATCTATGTACCAAAACTAGCATTATAAAAAATCTGGTGTCCAATTAGCAGCAGTGTTCTTGTAATTAATACCGCCAAAAGGCATTATTGTCCAGTGTTGTAATTTTGCTGAAAAAAAGGCCAATTTAATCAATCTGGTGTTTGTTAGACCAGAAAAACTAGGCCTCACGTTTTTACTCCTGTAAAAAGGAATTATATCTCCCCGTGTGGAATCTATGTACCAAAACTAGCATTATAAAAAATCTGGTGTCCAATTAGCAGCAGTGTTCTTGTAATTTATACCGCCAAAAGGCATTATTGTCCAGTGTTGTAATTTTGGTGAAAAAAAGGCCAATTTAATCAATCTGGTGTTTGTTAGACCAGAAGAACTCGGCCTCACGTTTTCACTCCTCTAAAAAGGAATTATATTTCCACGTGTGGGGATCTATGTACCAAAACTAGCATTATAAAAAATCTGGTGTCCAATTAGCAGCAGTGTTCTTGTAATTAATACCGGAAAAAGGAATTATATCTTCCAGTGTGGGAATTTTGGGGCTAAAAAATAATATATTTTATTGTGGTGCGAGTTGAATCGCAACATTCTATTAAGGGACGAGGACGCGGTCGTGGTGGTGTCCGTGGAGCCTCTGTTGCTGGCAGAGGACGTGGCCGTTCGGCCTCAGGCGCACAAAGTAGTGAAACAACTCCCTCAAGTAGCCGGCAGAATTTACAGCGATATTTGGTGGGGCCCAATGCCATTTTGAGGATGGTAAGGCCTGAACAGGTACAGGCATTAGTCGATTGGGTGGCCGACAGTGCTTCTAGCACGTTCACCACATTGTCTTCCGCCCAGTCTTCTGCACAGGTGGCACCTGAAAACCAAGCCCATCAGTCTGTCACATCATCCCCATGCATATCAGGGAAACTGGCTGAGCCTCAAGTTATGCAGCAGTCTCTTCTTCTGTTTGAAGACTCTGCTCCCACGGTTTTCCAGGGGCGTCCACCTATCCCTTCCCCAGCGGTGGAAGACATTCCATGCACTGACGCACAACCACTTATGTATCCAGATGATGAGGACATGGGAATACCACCACAGCAGAGTGACCGAGTGTCTGATGATGACGAAACACAGGTGCCCACTGCCGCGTCTTATTGCAGTGTGCAGACTGAATAGGAGGAGGTCAGGGAGGAAGACTGGGTGGAAGACGATGCAGAGGACGATGAGGTCTTAGACCCCACATGGACTGAAGGTCGTGCCGCTGACTTAAATAGTTCAGAGGAAAAGGCAGTGGTGAGACCGAGACAACAGCGAAGCCAAAGAGGGAGCAGGGGGCAAAAGCAGAACAGCCGCCGTCCAGAGAGTTTGCCTGCTATTGGCCAGCGCCAACAGGGACCCAGCACCCCAAAGGCATCTTCAAGGAGTTCCCTGGCATGGCACTTCTTCAAACAATGTGCTGAGGACAAGACCAGAGTGGTTTGCACGCTGTGCCATCAGACCCTGAGGCGAGGCATTAACGTTCTTAACCTGAGCACCACCTGCATGATCAGGCATCTACATGCAAAGCATGAACTGCAGTGGAGTACACACCTTAAAAACAAGGAACCCGCTCAGGCTCCCCCTGCTCCCTCTACCGCTGCTGCCTCGGCTTCCGCCTCGAGAGGAATGTTGCCACCTGCCGAGCAGAAAACAGAGGATGTGCCACCGACACCGCCACCGTCACCTAGTGTCTCCACTATTTCACACAGCAGCGTTCAGCTCTCCATCTCTCAAACCTTTGAGAGGAAGCGCAAATTCCCACCTAGTCACCCTCGAGCCCTTGGCCTGAATGCCAGCATTTCTAAACTACTGGCCTTTGAAATGCTGTCATTCCGGCTGGTGGACACAGACAGCTTCAAACAGCTGATGGCCATGGCTGTCCCCCAGTATGTGGTTCCCAGCCGCCACTACTTCTCCAAGACAGCCGTGCCTTCCCTGCACATGCAAGTGTCCGATAAAATCAAGTGTGCACTGCGCAACGCCATTTGTGGCAAGGTCCACCTAACCACAGATACGTGGACCAGTAAGCACGGCCAGGGACGCTATATCTCCCTAACTGCACACTGGGTAAATGTAGTGGCGGCCAGGCGGAGAGTTCCTTGGCGCACGTCCTTCCGCCGCCAAGGATGACAGGGCATCATTCTTTGCCTCCTGTAGCCTCCTCCTCCTACTCGGCTTCCTCCTCCTCCTCCTCTGCTTCCACCAGCTCATCCAGTCAGCCACACACCTTCACCACCAACTTCAGCACAGCCCGGGGTAAACGTCAGCAGGCCATTCTGAAACTCATATGTTTGGGGGACAGGCCCCACACCGCGCAGGAGTTGTGGCGGGGTATTGAACAACAGACCGACCAGTGGTTGCTGCCGGTGGGCCTCAAGCCCGGCCTGGTGGTGTGCGATAATGGGCGAAATCTCGTGGCTGCTCTGGGACTAGCCGGTTTAACGCACATCCCTTGCCTGGCGCATGTGCTGAATTTGGTGGTTCAAAAGTTCATTCACAACTACCCAGACATGTAAGAGCTGCTGCATAAAGTGCGGGCCGTCTGTGCGCGCTTCCGGCGTTCACATCCTGCCGCTGCTCGCCTGTCAGCGCTACAGTGGAACTTCGGCCTTCCCGCTCACCGCCTAATATGTGACGTGCCCACCAGGTGGAACTCCACCTTGCACATGCTGGAGAGACTGTGCGAGCAGCAGCAGGCCATAGTGGAGTTTCAGCTGCAGCACGCACGAGTCAGTCGCACTGCGGAACAGCACCACTTCACCACCAATGATTGGGCCTCCATGCGAGACCTGTGTGCCCTGTTGCGCTGTTTAGAGTACGCCACCAACATGGCCAGTGGCGATGCCACTGTTATCAGCGTGACAATACCAATTCTATATCTCCTAGAGAAAACGCTTAGGGCGATGATGGAAAAAGGAGGTGGGCCAGGGCCAGGAGGAGGAGGAGGAGGATGACGGGTCGTTTTTAGCACTTAGAAGTGGCTCAGAGGGAGGTTTTTTGCAACAGCAGAGGGCAGGTACAAATGTGGCCAGCCAGGGACCACTACTGGAGGACGAGAAGGATGAGGAGGAGGTGGAGGAGGATGAGGATGAAGCAGGTTCACAGCGGGGTGGCACCCAGCACAGCGCAGGCACATCCCTGGTGCGTGGCTGGGGGGATACAGAGGATGATGACGATACGCCTCCCACAGAGGACAGCTTGTCCTTACCTCTGGGGAGCCTGGCACACATGAGCGATTACATGCTGCAGTGCCTGCGCAACGACAGCAGAGTTGCCCACATTTTAACGTGTGCTGACTACTGGGTGGCCACCCTGCTGGATCCACGGTACAAAGACAATGTAACATAGTAACATAGTAACATAGTATATAAGACCGAAAAAAGACATTTGTCCATCCAGTTCGGCCTGTTTCCTACAAGTTGATCCAGAGGAAGGCAAAAAACCCCTGTGAGGCAGAAGCCAATTTTTCTCACTTAAGGGGAAAAAAATTACTTCCCGACTCCAATCAAGCAATCAGAATAACTCCCTGGATCAACGACCCCTCTCTAGTAGCTGTAGCCTGTAATATTATTACACTCCAGAAATAAATCCAGTCCCCTCTTGAATTCCTTTATTGTACTCACCATCACCACCTCCTCAGGCAGAGAGTTCCATAGTCTCACTGCTCTTACAGTGAAGAATCCTTTTCTATGTTTGTGTACAAACCTTCTTTCCTCCAGACGCAGAGGATGTCCCCTTGTCACAGTCACAGTCCTGGGGATAAATAGATGATGGGACAGATCTCTGTACTGACCCCTGATATATTTATACATAGTTATTAGATCTCCCCTCAGTCGTCTTTTTTCTAAAGTGAATAACCCTAATTTTGATAACCTTTCAGGGTACTGTAGATCCCTCATTCCAGTTATTACTTTAGTTGCCCTTTTCTGAACCCTCTCCAGCTCTGCTATGTCTGTCTTGTTCACAGGAGCCCAGAACTGTACACAGTACTCCATGTGTGGTCTAACCAGTGATTTGTAAAGTGGTAGGGCTATGTTCTCATCATGGGCGTCTATGCCCCTTTTGATGCAACCCATTATCTTATTGGCCTTGGCAGTAGCTGCCTGACACTGGTTTTTGCAGCTTAATTTGCTGTTTATTAAAATTCCTAGATCCTTTTCCATGTCAGTGTTACCGAGTGTTTTACCATTTAATATGTACGGGTGACTTGCATTATTCCTTCCCATGTGCATAACTTTACATTTGTCAGTGTTAAACCTCATCTGCCATTTTTCTGCCCAAGCCTCCAATCTATCCAGATCCCTCTGTAGAAGAAAACTGTCCTCTTCAGTGTTAATTACTTTACACAGTTTAGTGTCATCTGCAAAAATAGATATTTTACTGTGCAGGCCTTCTACAAGATCATTAATAAATATATTGAAGAGAATAGGGCCCAATACTGACCCCTGAGGTACCCCACTAGTTACAGTGACCCAATCTGAGTGTGTACCGTTAATAACCACCCTCTGTTTTCTGTCACTCAGCCAGTTACTTACCCACATACAGACATTTTCTCCCAGTCCGAGCATCCTCATTTTATATACTAACCTTTTATGAGGTACGGTGTCAAATGCTTTGGAGAAGTCCAGATATGCGACATCCATTGATTCGCCGCTGTCAAGTCTAGAACTTACCTCCTCATAGAAGCTGATTAAATTTGTTTGGCATGTGCCCACTTTACTTCCTGCACTGGAGCGTGATAGGAAGATGCGCGAGTACAAGCGCACACTGGTAGACGCGCTCCTGAGAGCATTCCCAACTGTCACAGGGGAACAGGTGGAAGGCCAAGTCCAAGGCAGAGGAGAAGCTAGAGGTCGCCCACGCAGCAGTGTCACGGCCAGCTCCTCTGAGGGCAGGGTTAGCATGGCAGAAATGTGGAAAAGTTTTGTCTCCACGCCACAGCTAACAGCCCCACCACCTGATACGGAACGTGTTAGCAGGAGGCAACATTTCACTAACATGGTTGAACAGTACATCTGCACACAACTCCACGTACTGACGGATGGTTCGGCCCCATTCAACTTCTGGGTTTCCAAATTGTCCACGTGGCCAGAATTAGCATGTTATGCCTTGGAGGTGCTGGCCTGCCCGGCGGCCAGTGTTTTATCTGAACGTGTATTCAGCACGGCAGGGTGCGTCATTACTGACAAACGCAGCCGCCTGTCCGCAGCCAACGTGGACAAGCTGACGTTTATAAAAATGAACCAGGCATGGATCCCACAAGACCTGACCCTCCCTTGTGCAGAGTAGTCCTTAATAACTGCCTTAAACCATGTTGTCTTGTACTCCTGGACACTTCTTCATTGAAAAATCAATTTTTGAAATTAAGTAGGATCTTGGGGTGCAACCCAGAGTTGAATGAACCTTCCCTCTGTCTGGGTGCCGGGGCCAAAGTACATGAAAGTGTCCTTCTCCTGTGCTGGGTGATATGAATGTTATACTTGTGCTGTCTGACATGTCTCCTTTGTGTGGGTGCAGGGGCCAAAGTCACTGAAAGCGGCCTTCTCCTGTGGTGGGTGATCGAAATGCCTGATTCTCTGCTGTGGGACCTCTCTCCTCCGTGTGGCTGCAGGGGTCAAGGTCTCTAAAAGTGCCCTTCTCCTGTGGTGGTTGATGTAAAACTGATGCTTGTGCTATCTGACCTGTCTCCTCTGTGTCGGTGCTAA
This sequence comes from Bufotes viridis, assembly GCA_033119425.1. Taxonomy (NCBI): domain Eukaryota; kingdom Metazoa; phylum Chordata; class Amphibia; order Anura; family Bufonidae; genus Bufotes; species Bufotes viridis. The sequence continues at coordinate 584,111,856 of CM065590.1, forward strand.
GGCCTAAGTCACTGAAAGCGGCCTTCTCCTGTGCTGGCTGATATAAATGCCTGAATCTCTGCTGTGGGACCTCTCTCCTCTTTCAGGGTGCAGGGGTCAAAGTCTCTAAAAGTGCCCTTTTCCTGTGGTGGTTGATGTGAAACTGATGCTTGTGCTATCTGACCTGTCTCCTCTGTGTCGGTGCTAAGGCCTAAGTCACTGAAAGCGGCCTTCTCCTGTGCTGGCTGATATAAATGCCTGATTCTCTGCTGTGGGACCTCTCTCCTCCGTGTGGCTGCAGGGGTCAAAGTCTCTGAAAGTGCCATTCTCCTGTGGTGGTTGATGTGAAACTGATGCTTGTGCTATCTGACCTGTCTCCTCTGTATCGGTGCTAAGGCCTAAGTCACTGAAAGCGGCCTTCTCCTGTTCTGGCTGATATAAATGCCTGATTCTCTGCTGTGGGACCTCTCTCCTCTTTCTGGGTGCAGGGGTCAAAGTCTCTAAAAGTGCCCTTCTCCTGTGGTGGTTGATGTGAAACTGATGCTTGTGCTATCTGACCTGTCTCCTCTGTATCGGTGCTAAGGCCTAAGTCACTGAAAGCGGCCTTCTCCTGTTCTGGCTGATATAAATGCCTGATTCTCTGCTGTGGGACCTGAAAGGGTCTATCACAGCTATATTACAGTGGAGGGTCTATTTCTTATAAGCTTTAAATTTCAAATATATAGACAGAAGGTTGTAGCTTGTGTGGAGTGGACTTTGGACTGTAGTGTAGCTGTAATGTGTTTATATTGCAGTCCAAGGTCTATATGCGTTAGGAGGCACATTGAGGGAGAAACTATTTTGCTGACATTATAGCTTTGACTCTTCAGATAAGATAACAAATGTGTAGCTAAGACTCGTGTCTCTCTATCATTGGATAAACTTTAACATCATGTCATTGGATTACGACTATATATGTTTCATATACCCAATAAACATCCGAGTGGCATTGTATACCAGAATCGTATCGTGTGTCAATGCTGCTCTCCTAGCGCTAGAAAAGAATCAAATCAAGCTGAATACCGAAGTCTAGTACCAGGGGTACCAATAAGAGGGGAAGAAATGAATATTCCTAACAATCTGGGGGCTCTGTCCGGGATCGAGAAGGTCATCCTCGGGTCTGGTGAGAAGAGACACCAATTTTGTCCTCTGGCCGATCCGAGGGCACTGGCCACGTCTCGGAGTAAGTACAGAGTTTTTGTTGTTTTTTTTGTATCCGGGATACATAGATAGGTACTCAGGGAGTACCCAGTATTGTGTCAGGGACACATACGATACAACTCAGGGAGTTGTATACAGTTCAGGGAACTGTCATAGGTACTCAGGGAGTACCCAGTATTGTGTCAGGGACACATACGATACAACTCAGGGAGTTGTATACAGTTCAGGGAACTGTCATAGGTACTCAGGGAGTACCCAGTATTGTGTCAGGGACACATACGATACAACTCAGGGAGTTGTATACAGTTCAGGAACTGTCATAGGTACTCAGGGAGTACCCAGTATTGTGTCAGGGACACATACGATACAACTCAGGGAGTTGTACACAGTTCAGGGAACTGTCAAGTTAGGAATTTAGGGAAGTCCAGTAACAAGGAAAGCGTACTTCAGAGGGCTTGACTTCACAGAAGGTTTCACAGCTTGATTTGATTCTTAATAAGATAATTATAGAAGTTTTGAATGATAAGTTGTTTGATAATTGTAGAAGTTTTGCATGATAAGTTGTTTTGTGTAACATACTTATATAAGGGAAGTGACAGGCTGGGTGGTAAGTGTACAGCTGTCGTCCCAAGACTAACATTCTGTTTTGCTATTGCTGTTTTGAATTCTGTTTGTAAGAAAATAAGTTTTGATAATGAGTAGTCAAAAATCTAAGACAGAATGCCCTAAACTAGAACCAGGTGAAACATGTAAATAATATGTTGCCCGAGTCAGTCCTACAAATTATTACCTTGTTAACCCATGGGTAGATAATTTGGCAGGATGGACAGAGGCAATGGAAGTGGTAGACCCCTTTCCCAGGGAAGGAGACAATAGCATATATCACATGGACATGGTCAAGGGTCTATGCTTAGGCGACACTGCCGCCTGGCTGTATTTTGAACCTGACCCTTCATGGGATATGGATTATATGCAGAAAGGAGGAGAACAATGGCTAGAGATAGCTCCTCACTGGTAGGACCTCAACATGTGCAAAAGGTTTAAAAAGATCAAAAGACGATAGAAAACTACATGAGATACAGACTAAGAAGGAAAATGATAAAAACATCAGATGTATCCCCCACCTTCCTATGTACATAAAATTAACTGTTTAGCGCTCAGGATTTAATAGCAGCCAGTCACATAATAGCAGGACACGCAGTTAATAAACAACCCACACCCTCAATTGTATCAAGATATAATTTAAGGAACAAGGGTTAAGTGGAAAAGGATAGTGAGATAAGGGGACCTGAGACATCCATGCCTTTTTTGACGGTTGGTAATCAACTGATGAAAAAGGCTTTGGACATAGATGACCTTAATAAAACTATTAAACACTGCCCCAAGCCTACTGTGGCTCCGTCTGGCACAGTGGCTTATTTAAAGAAAGCCTGTAAAGGGAGAAATATGCGAAAGACAGCAGGAAACTTTCCTAGATCAAATGATAGAAACCAAGACTTCCAAATCATGAATAACCGCTGTTATAACTGTGGACAGGAGGGACATTGGGCTAGATAGTGCACAACGCCCAGGAGAGACACACAGAATCAGGGAGCACACAGCCAACAACAGCCTATGACACAAAGGGGACAGAATACAGATAGACAGGGTACGCAGACTCAGCCCAGGTTCCCCATTGATTGAAATCATCAACAACCCTACTGACGGGGCCCGGAGGGAGTCACCCCAGCTTTCACACAGGTCACCACCCACTGGAAAGATACACTGATTATTTTGCTTAAAGTTGCAGTAAGGAAGGTAGGATTCATGGTAGACAGCGGCACCACCTCCAGTGTGTTTCACAAAGACATGTACAAGGGACTTGTTTGTGAAGTTGGACTTGGCAGTGACAGTAAAAAATGACGGACTAAGTATTCACTCAGCCACCATGCCCATAGTGACCTCGGCTATATGTACTTTTGTTAGTTTACCGGACCACCCTGAGCTAGGAGACATAAACCCTTCACTATGGTCACAGGGCGACTATGACACGGGCCTGATTGATTGCACACCTTATCGAGCCAATCTTAAACCCGGTGCCACACCAGTGTATCAAAAGCAATACCCACTGTCCAAGGAAAAGATTGAGGGTCTACGGCCAATGATAGAAGAATTTCTGAGAAGAAATCCTCGAGGAGGTGATTTCACCTTACTCTACCCCTATCAATCCTGTGACAAAGGCAGATGGTACTACCCGCTTTGTCCAGGATTTGAGGGTAATCAACAATCTCATTGTGCCCATAGCCTCAGTGGTTCCTGATGTCACAACTCTCCTTTCCTCCATCCCCGCGGAAGCCGTCTGTTTTAGCGTGATTGATTTGAAAAATGCTTTCTTCTCAATCCCAGTTAAAAAGAGTACCCGACTTATTTTTGCTGTTTCCTTTGAGGGACGTCAACTGACCTGGGGTAGAATGCCACAGGGGTATGCTGATTCACCAGTTGTGTACAGCATTGTCCTCCAAGCCACTTTGAAACCCTGGCACCCCCCCCAAGGTTCCATCCTGATGCAGTATGTTGATAATCTACTGTTGTGCAGCATGTCAGTGGAGGCAAGTGTAAATGATTATTGAAATGGTTGTCAGAATGTGGTCATAAAGTGTCGTTAAAGAAACTGCAGTGGTGCAAAAGCAGGTTGAATACTTGGGCTTTGTCCTCACACAGGGGAAAGAAGAATCAGTCCCGGGAGAATCCAGTCTATTGTGGGTCTGGTCACCCCACACCAAAAAGGAAATGCTGTCCTTTCTTGGTATGATAAACTACTGTAGACAATGGATCCCCGACTGTTCTTATTATGACAATATTTTGAGGCAAGCCACTCTGGAAGAATCCCCAGAGCTAATAAGATGGTCAAAAGGAATGTTGAATGCTTTCGATACTCTGAAATGTTCATTGATGTGTAGCCCAGGATTGGGCCTCCCTGAATATAACCTACCATTCCACATGTCTGCACAACAAAACTGTAAAACCATGGCGGGGGTACTCACTCAAGAACACGGGGGAAAAGTTGCGTCCTTGTGCCTTTTTCTCAAAGGTAATGCCTGTCCCTGTACAAGGGATGCCGGCATGTCTACGTGCTCTTGCGGCCTGTGCGATGATGGTGGAATTAGCCACACCTTTTACACTGGGACACCACACTGTCTTGCATACTTTATGACGTAGTGGGACTACTCAGAGGTATTCATACGCAGAACATGTCAGCACAAAGATTGTCAGGATATGAAGTCCTTTTACTCAGTGATCCATCGTTACAGATTAAATATGCCTCACATACGGCAGGACCAGCACCTATACTGAATGCATTACTAGGACTAAAAGGGACAGAAGACTTTTTACCAGACAAACATGACTGTCTCAAGGTACTCGAATACGAAACCTCCCCCAGACTAGACTTGTCAGTCACCCCCATACCAAACGCACCAGAAGTGTCAGTAGACGGTTCATGTTCACGTCCACTCGACACCGTCTACTGTGCAGCATATGCAGTAGTGATGCTGCCAGATATTATCCTTGAGTCACGACCCGTTCATGTGCAATCAGCCCAAGCTGCAGAATTAATAGCACTTACAAGGGCATGTCAAATACACAAAGACAAACCTGTCACAATATACACAGACAGCAGATATGCACACGGGGTAGTGTGGGACCATGGGGTAATCTGGCAACGCAGGGGTTTCACCACAGCTGACGGTAAGAAAATATCTCATTCCCAGCTTATAGATGATCTGTTGGCCGTCCTCCAGCTTCCCTAACAAATAGCTGTTATACATTGCAAAGCACATACTCGAGGAAAAGATTGGGTTTATCCTGTTTTGCAGAAAAATCCACACACTGGATTGGTCTGCAAAGAGGGGAAACCATGTATACCCCAGCACAGCGCTGCACTTTTCATAGCACATTTTTACGGAGTAGAGCACAACAGCATCAAAAATTTTCTTGTAGAATGCATGGCAGAAATAAGAATGACTCCTAATAAGAGGTTAGGACTGTCACCCGTTGAAATCCTCATAGGTAGGCCCTTTCCAACTCCTTGGGCAAATCACCCCCTAGTGGTACAGGAAGGCGACATAGACCAGAATAGGGAAGAATATGTCACAAAACTGAAGAAAAAGTTGCTTGTAAGTTTCCCTCTCTTCCACAGGAACCGACGCACTCGTTCCGAGCTGGAGACACAGTGGTGGTCAGGATACTACGTAAAGGAAAAGATCCAAAGGAGCTGGCATTCGGACCCCCTACCACGGTGGTAGCAGTCACTAGAACGGCGATTCTCACAGAAGAGGCTCCGATCTGGATTCATGCTAGCAGAGTGAAAAGGATCCCTGAGGTTTCTTCTCCGGTGTCCAACAAAGACAAAGAGGGGAGCTCAGAAGAAGCTTTGCCACAGGCTGAAGATGAAGACCCCACAATATTCTGGGAGATTTGTGTCTGCTGCTGATTATTAATCTTTGTGTTTTCTTGCCAATCGGACTCATTACCACTTGTATTTATCATCCAGAGGAGATGAGTTTATTATGTGGTGCACCAAATAATCACACAGTCTCTAAAGGAGCACGGGAGCAAGATCCAGTTGTTCCTGGACCCTCTTATTCTGAACAGAATAGTATAACCAGGATAGTGAAGGCCCTAAATGTTAGCTCATCGTGCCTTACAGATTTACAGAGTCCACGAGACCGTATACAAACATGTGTTGTTACTGTATCCAATGTATACCCTCATTAGTTAATACATTTATGAGATGTAGGCGAGTCCCAGATACACCACAAGTTGCATACATTCAGGTACCTCAAGAAAACCCTGGGTCTCCAGAGGATTACCAACAATACTTACAGAAATATTTTGAAAGGAACAAAATGAAAAAACCAAAAATTAAATATGTAGATGGTTTTTAAGAGGGGATTGAAAGGGTCTATCACAGCTATATTACAGTGGAGGGTCTATTTCTTATAAGCTTTAAATTTCAAATATATAGACAGAAGGTTGTAGCTTGTGTGGAGTGGACTTTGGACTGTAGTGTAGCTGTAATGTGTTTATATTGCAGTCCAAGGTCTATATGCGTTAGGAGGCACATTGAGGGAGAAACTATTTTGCTGACATTATAGCTTTGACTCTTCAGATAAGATAACAAATGTGTAGCTAAGACTCGTGTCTCTCTATCATTGGAAAAACTTTAACATCATGTCATTGGATTACGACTATATATGTTTCATATACCCAATAAACATCAGAGTGGCATTGTATACCAGAATCGTATCGTGTGTCAATGCTGCTCTCCTAGCGCTAGAAAAGAATCAAATCAAGCTGAATACCGAAGTCTAGTACCAGGGGTACCAATAAGAGGGGAAGAAATGAATATTCCTAACAGGACCTCTCTCCTCTTTCTGGGTGCAGGGGTCAAAGTCTCTAAAAGTGCCCTTTTCCTGTGGTGGTTGATGTGAAACTGATGCTTGTGCTATCTGACCTGTCTCCTCTGTGTCGGTGCTAAGGCCTAAGTCACTGAAAGCGGCCTTCTCCTGTGCTGGCTGATATAAATGCCTGATTCTCTGCTGTGGGACCTCTCTCCTCCGTGTGGCTGCAGGGGTCAAAGTCTCTGAAAGTGCCATTCTCCTGTGGTGGTTGATGTGAAACTGATGCTTGTGCTATCTGACCTGTCTCCTCTGTATCGGTGCTAAGGCCTAAGTCACTGAAAGCGGCCTTCTCCTGTTCTGGCTGATATAAATGCCTGATTCTCTGCTGTGGGACCTCTCTCCTCTTTCTGGGTGCAGGGGTCAAAGTCTCTAAAAGTGCCCTTTCTCCTGTGGTGGTTGATGTGAAACTGATGCTTGTGCTATCTGACCTGTTTCATCTGTGTCGGTGCTAAGGCCTAAGTCACTGAAAGCGGCCTTCTCCTGTGCTGGCTGATATAAATGCCTGAATCTCTGCTGTGGGACCTCTCTCCTCTTTCTGGGTGCAGGGTCAAAGTCTCTAAAAGTGCCCTTCTCCTGTGGTGGTTGATGTGAAACTGATGCTTGTGCTATCTGACCTGTCTCCTCTGTGTCGGTGCTAAGGCCTAAGTCACTGAAAGCGGCCTTCTCCTGTGCTGGCTGATATAAATGCCTGATTCTCTGCTGTGGGACCTCTCTCCTCTTTCTGGGTGCAGGGGTCAAAGTCTCTAAAAGTGCCCTTTTCCTGTGGTGGTTGATGTGAAACTGATGCTTGTGCTATCTGACCTGTCTCCTCTGTGTCGGTGCTAAGGCCTAAGTCACTGAAAGCGGCCTTCTCCTGTGCTGGCTGATATAAATGCCTGATTCTCTGCTGTGGGACCTCTCTCCTCCGTGTGGCTGCAGGGGTCAAAGTCTCTGAAAGTGCCATTCTCCTGTGGTGGTTGATGTGAAACTGATGCTTGTGCTATCTGACCTGTCTCCTCTGTATCGGTGCTAAGGCCTAAGTCACTGAAAGCGGCCTTCTCCTGTTCTGGCTGATATAAATGCCTGATTCTCTGCTGTGGGACCTCTCTCCTCTTTCTGGGTGCAGGGTCAAAGTCTCTAAAAGTGCCCTTCTCCTGTGGTGGTTGATGTGAAACTGATGCTTGTGCTATCTGACCTGTCTCCTCTGTGTCGGTGCTAAGGCCTAAGTCACTGAAAGCGGCCTTCTCCTGTGCTGGCTGATTTAATGCCTGAATCTCTGCTGTGGGACCTCTCTCCTCTTTCTGGGTGCAGGGGTCAAAGTCTCTAAAAGTGCCCTTCTCCTGTGGTGGTTAATGTGAAAATGATGCTTGTGCTATCTGACCTGTATCCTCTGTGTCGGTGCTAAGGCCTAAGTCACTGAAAGCGGCCTTCTCCTGTGCTGGCTGATATAAATGCCTGAATCTCTGCTGTGGGACCTCTCTCCTCTTTCTGGGTGCAGGGGTCAAAGTCTCTAAAAGTGCCCTTCTCCTGTGGTTGTTGATGTGAAACTGATGATTGTGCTATCTGACCTGTCTCCTCTGTGTCGGTGCTAAGGCCTAAGTCACTGAAAGCGGCCTTCTCCTGTGCTGGCTGATATAAATGCCTGAATCTCTGCTGTGGGACCTCTCTCCTCTTTCTGGGTGCAGGGGTCAAAGTCTCTAAAAGTGCCCTTCTCCTGTTGTGGTTGATGTGAAACTGATTCTTGTGCTATCTGACCTGTCTCCTCTGTGTCGGTGCTAAGGCCTAAGTCACTGAAAGCGGCCTTCTCCTGTGCTGGCTGATATAAATGCCTGAATCTCTGCTGTGGGACCTCTCTCCTCTTTCTGGGAGCAGGGGTCAAAGTCTCTAAAAGTGCCCTTCTCCTGTGGTGGTTGATGTGAAACTGATGCTTGTGCTATCTGACCTGTCTCCTCTGTGTCGGTGCTAAGGCCTAAGTCACTGAAAGCGGCCTTCTCCTGTGCTGGCTGATATAAATGCCTGATTCTCTGCTGTGGGACCTCTCTCCTCTTTCTGGGTGCAGGGGTCAAAGTCTCTAAAAGTGCCCTTCTCCTGTGGTGGTTGATGTGAAACTGATGCTTGTGCTATCTGACCTGTCTCCTCTGTGTCGGTGCTAAGGCCTAAGTCACTGAAAGCGGCCTTCTCCTGTGCTGGCTGATATAAATGCCTGAATCTCTGCTGTGGGACCTCTCTCCTCTTTCTGGGTGCAGGGGTCAAAGTCTCTAAAAGTGCCCTTCTCCTGTGGTGGTTAATGTGAAACTGATGCTTGTGCTATCTGACCTGTCTCCTCTGTGTCGGTGCTAAGGCCTAAGTCACTGAAAGCGGCCTTCTCCTGTGCTGGCTGATATAAATGCCTGAATCTCTGCTGTGGGACCTCTCTCCTCTTTCTCGGTGCAAGGGTCAAAGTCTCTAAAAGTGCCCTTCTCCTGTGGTGGTTGATGTGAAACTGATGATTGTGCTATCTGACCTGTCTCCTCTGTGTCGGTGCTAAGGCCTAAGTCACTGAAAGCGGCCTTCTCCTGTGCTGGCTGATATAAATGCCTGAATCTCTGCTGTGGGACCTCTCTCCTCTTTCTGGGTGCAGGGGTCAAAGTCTCTAAAAGTGCCCTTCTCCTGTGGTGGTTGATGTGAAACTGATGCTTATGCTATCTGACCTGTCTCCTCTGTGTCGGTGCTAAGGCCTAAGTCACTGAAAGCGGCCTTCTCCTGTGCTGGCTGATATAAATGCCTGAATCTCTGCTGTGGGACCTCTCTCCTCTTTCTAGGAGCAGGGGTCAAAGTCTCTAAAAGTGCCCTTCTCCTGTGGTGGTTGATGTGAAACTGATGCTTGTGCTATCTGACCTGTCTCCTCTGTGTCGGTGCTAAGGCCTAATCACTGAAAGCGGCCTTCTCCTGTGCTGGCTGATATAAATGCCTGAATCTCTGCTGTGGGACCTCTCTCCTCTTTCTGGGTGCAGGGTTCAAAGTCTCTAAAAGTGCCCTTCTCCTGTGGTGGTTGATGTGAAACTGATGCTTGTGCTATCTGACCTGTCTCCTCTGTGTCGGTGCTAAGGCCTAAGTCACTGAAAGCGGCCTTCTCCTGTTCTGGCTGATATAAATGCCTGAATCTCTGCTGTGAAAACCTCTCTCCTCCGTCTGGGTGCAAGGGTCAAAGTCTCTAAAAGTGGCCTTCTCTTGTGCTGGGTGATGTGAAGCTGATGTTTGTGCCATCTGACATGGTTACCGGGGTCCCATTAAATGGTGGCCTACTCCTGTGGTGGGTGATCTAAATGCATGATTCTCTGCTGTGAAAACCTCTCTCCTCCGTCTGGGTGCAGGGGTCAAAGTCTCTCAAAGTGGCCTTCTCTTGTGCTGGGTGATGTGAAGCTGATGTTTGTGCCATCTGACATGGTTGCCGGGGTCCCATTAAATGGTGGCCTACTCCTGTGGTGGGTGATCTAAATGCATGATTCTCTGCTGTGAAAACCTCTCTCCTCCGTCTGGGTGCAGGGGTCAAAGTCTCTAAAAGTGGCCTTCGCTTGTGCTGGGTGATGTGAAGCTGATGTTTGTGCCATCTGACATGGTTACCGGGGTCCCATTAAATGGTGGCCTACTCCTGTGGTGGGTGATCTAAATGCATGATTCTCTGCTGTGAAAACCTCTCTCCTCCGTCTGGGTGCAGGGGTCAAAGTCTCTCAAAGTGGCCTTCTCTTGTGCTGGGTGATGTGAAGCTGATGTTTGTGCCATCTGACATGGTTGCCGGGGTCCCATTAAATGGTGGCCTACTCCTGTGGTGGGTGATCTAAATGCATGATTCTCTGCTGTGAAAACCTCTGTCCTCCGTCTGGGTGCAGGGGTCAAAGTCTCTCAAAGTGGCCTTCTCTTTTGCTGGGTGATGTGAAGCTGATGTTTGTGCCATCTGACATGGTTGCCGGGGTCCCATTAAATGGTGGCCTACTCCTGTGGTGGGTGATCTAAATGCATGATTCTCTGCTGTGAAAACCTCTTTCCTCTGTCTGGGTGCTGGTCCAAAATACATGAGAGTGGCCTTCTCCGGTGGTGGTTGATATGACGCATGATTCCTTGCTGTGGGACCTGTATCCTCTGTCTGGGTGCTGGGCCGAAATAAATGAGAGTGGCCTTCTCCGTTGGTGGTTGATATGAGGCATGATTCCTTGCTGTGGGACCTGTATCCTCTGTCTGGGTGCTGGGCCGAAATAAATGAGAGTGGTCTTCTCAGTTGGTGGTTGATATGAGGCATGATTCCTTGCTGTGGGACCTGTATCCTCTGTCTGGGTGCTGTGCCGAAATAAATGAGAGTGGCCTTCTCCGTTGGTGGTTGATATGAGGCATGATTCCTTGCTGTGGGACCTGTATCCTCTGTCTGGGTGCTGGTCCAAAATAAAGAGAGTGGCCTTCTCCTGTGGGGGTTGATATGACGCATGATTCCTTGATGTGGGACCTCTCTCCTCTGTCTGGGTGCTGGTCCAAAATAAATGAGAGTGGCCTTCTCCGGTGGTGGTTGATATGACGCCTTATTCCTTGCTGTGGGACCTGTATCCTCTGTCTGGGTGCTGGTCCAAAATACATGAGAGTGGCCTTCTCCGGTGGTGGTTGATATGACGCCTTATTCCTTGCTGTGGGACCTGTATCCTCTGTCTGGGTGCTGGTCCAAAATACATGAGAGTGGCCATCTCCTGTGGGGGTTGATATGACGCATGATTCCTTTATGTGGGACCTCTCTCCTCTGTCTGGGTGCTGGTCCAAAATAAATGAGAGTGGCCTTCTCCGGTGGTGGTTGATATGACGCCTTATTCCTTGCTGTGGGACCTGTATCCTCTGTCTGGGTGCTGGTCCAAAATACATGAGAGTGGCCTTCTCCGGTGGTGGTTGATATGACGCCTTATTCCTTGCTGTGGGACCTGTATCCTCTGTCTGGGTGCTGGTCCAAAATACATGAGAGTGGCCATCTCCGGTGGTGGTTGATATGAAGCATGATTCCTTGCTGTGGGACCTGTATCCTCTGTCTGGGTGCTGGTCCCAAATAAATGAGAGTGTCCTTCTCCAGTGGTGTATGATATGACACATGATTCCTTGCTGTGGGACCTCTCTCCAATTGATATTGGTTAATTTTTATTTATTTTATTTTATTTTAATTCATTTCCTTATCTACATTTGTTTGCAGGGGATTTACCTACATTTTGCTGCCTTTTGCTGCCCTCTAGCCCTTTCCGGGAGTTTTTTACAGGCTTTTTAGTGCCCAAAAGTTCGGGTCCCCATTGACTTCTTTGGGGTTCGGGTTCGGGATGAAGTTCGGGTTGAGTTCGGATCACAAACCCGGACATTTTCCGGAAGTTCGGCCGAACCTCTCAAACCCGAACATCCAGGTGTTCGCTCATCTCTACCTGATGTCATAGGCAGTCCGGTCAAAGTGCAGCATGAGCCTGGAAGAAGATCAGGGATTGTGATTACAAGGGAGAATGTCATACCTGCTGGATAGCAGGGGAATAGGGGAGGTAAGTTCATTTACTTTAGCTCTGATGGGGGTCTAATATGAGGTCTGATCGGACATCTTTTATGGGGGTCTGACATGGAGGTCTGATTGGACTCTCATCTGAGGCTTGATAGGGAGGTCTAGGTGTTCTCATCAGGTGCATCTTCTAAAGGTAAAAATACTGTAATTTTTTTTAAAACCTCAGTTCAGACACAAATTGATTTGTCACAGAACAAAGTTGCTCCAATTGTGCTGAAAAGTAGTAAATAATGCCCTTTTTTAACAAGTTTATCCTCTCCCTCCCAATAAGCTCTTGAGCACAATGACATCATAGCAAATAATGTCAGAGTGACACTGACATACATAGCTATGGGTAAACGCATGGTGTGATGTTATGTTTAAAAACACACAGTGCTATTGCATGTGTTATGCTTTTTCATATTAGAACGTTTTAAAAAAAACTGTCCCTGTATCAATGGTGCTATGGAAAAGAATCCAAAAATTATGCTCAATGGGAGCAGATCCCTGCCCCTGTTTTTATACACACAAGTGTTAATTGACAGAAAAAAGAGTGGTTTGTTCTGAGCGAGCCTGGAAAAAATCCCCCTTTTAATTGGGAACTGCAGTAGTGCAGTGTGGACGTGGAAAGAGTACGGTACAGATATAGTGGCATGTGGCCGTAATAGTAGAGACAGCAGAAGCAGCATAGCTTGGAACAGAAAAGGCAGTAGATTGTGTTCAGCAGTAGTAGTAATGGAAAATGGCAGTAGGTGATAAGCAGCAGGGAGTAGTAACTTCCACAGTGGCAGAAGCACAATACGGTATGGGAAGTGATGGTAGGCAGGTAGGTAGGCTGCAGACAGAGGCAGTAGAAAGATTTTGACAGCATTAGTCATATGGTACGGAACATGATAGTAGGCAGACATGGCAGTGGCATGATGGCAGCAGCAGCAATCAGTACAGAACACAATGGTAGGTAGGCCAACAGCAGATGTGCCATGATCCTGCCCCAAAGTCAGATCTATTCATCTGCCTCAGCTGGACGAATGTAAAAAAAAAAATCCTCAAGAATAAATACCTTGTTCATTTTTTTTGCTTAAGTAATATCTGGAGTGTCACTTTAATTGAATCAGTCTGATAATTAATGGATAGCCATGCTTTTAGACCCTCGCTATCAAAGCAAAATGGGAGAATTACTTTATTGCCAGGAAACACTGGGGGACATTGATCAAACTGGTGTAAAATAGAACTGGATTAGTTGCCTATAGCAACCAATAAGATTACACCTTTCATTTTCCAAAGGATCAGTGCAAAATAAATGGTGGAATCTGATTGGTTGCTATGAGGCAGCTAAGCCAGTTCTACTCTAACTTGAGTCTTCTGACAGCTTCAAATAACACGTAGAAAGTCTACATTTCACTTCATTACACCTAGGGCAGTTCAAAATTGTCCTGACACCTATTGTATATAAATATAATAAAGCTTCTGTATAATATTAAATTGTTCCATACTGTGATTTTTATATCTTGAAAGTTAGAATCCATTGTGTCCCATCAATTTCCATAAAAGCATCTTCCCTTTATCTTGTACTATTGAGCATCATATCCCTTGTGTATTCTTCAAGCAAATGCTTATAAAATTGTAAGAGTGCATATGAAACAAAAAACTCTATCAGTTCTGATGTCACCACTTCAAAACGCATTTTATCGCGGGTTCTCAAATATGCTTTATACATGATAATATCTAAAAAAAAAGTTTTTTATTCTATATTAAATATAGTTTCTAAATTATTAAATGAAACAATCTCAAATACTTTGAACTGTTTTGAAATAAAACTATTTAACTTAACCCAAAATACCACATCCTGCATAAATTGTTTAAAATTGTACTTAGAGCACTTGTTCATACAATGCACCAAAAGGTGTTTTCAATTTCAGCAGTGAAATAGTGCATTATTGTATTTTGGTCCACAAAGCAGTTTTAAATACACCACCCAAATACCTATTTTACATTTCTGCAGTGAAATAGTGCATCGCGTTTTTTTGGGGATAAAAAAGCCGTATTCCTGGTCCACAAAGCAGTTGTGCATACAGCGTACAAATACCTATTTTAAATCTCAACACTGAAATAGTGCATTAGTGTGTTCTAGGGGGGAAAAAAAAGCCGTGTTCTTGGTTCGCAAAGCAGTTGTGCATACAGCGTTCGAAAACCTACAATTAATTTTCAGCCATTAAACAGTGCATTTGTGAATTATAGAGAAAAAAAGACGTGTTCTTGGTCCACAAAGTAGTTGTGCATACAGCGTACAAATACCTACATTTAATTTCCAGCTGGTAAATAGTGCATTTGTTAATTTTGGGGAAAAAAGCTGTATTCTTGGTTCACAAAGCAGTTGTGCATTGTAAGAGGGTGCAAGGTGTCATATTCGATGACAGGTACGTGTCACCGAGGTTGCTGGCCTCGGTGAGGTAAGAGCCGGGTTTTTTTTTGGTCTGCAGCAGCTAGTGCTGCTGGACTCTGTTACTTAGTTTGGCTGCAAAGCTAATCCGGGCCGGCTCTTACTGGGAGTAGGCAAAGAGTTGGGTGGGTGCCTACTCCCCACGGTCCAGGCCGGACTTTATCCGGGCCTTTAAAAGGCAGCCTCCTCAGCAGCTAAAGGGTGTGATTGACCTGGAGCTGCTAACAGTGCTGTGGAGTCCTCTGTCCGGGAGGAAAGAGCTCAGCAAGGAGGTGGCTTTTGTTCCTGGCTACCTGAAGGTGGATTCTCCTGCGGCTGGGCCGACAGCCTGGTGCGAACCTGCACCTACACCTCCCAGGTGACTGAACCTGTGTTGGCCTGTTTTGTTTTGCCTCCTTGTTTCTGACATGTGTGAATTACCACCAAAAGACTGTTTGCTGTGTATTTTTGTGTCAGTGTGAATAAAACACTGTTTATTGCACATCGTGGACTCTTTGTTTTGCCTCGGTACTGCACCCGCACCGCTGTCTACCAGAGCGACTCCCCACAGCATACAGAGTACACACACTTATGTTTAATTTTTAGTTGTTAAATAGTGCATTTGTGAATTATGGGGAAAAATGCTGTGTTTATGGTCCACAAAGCATTTGTGCATACAGGGTACGAATACATATTTTACATTGCTGCAGTGAAATAGTGCATCAGTGTAGTTTTGGGGAAAAAGTATTCCAGGTCCACAAAGCAGTTTTAAATACACTGCCCAAATTTGTATTTTAAATTTCAGCACTGAAATAGTGCATTTTTCTGTTTTGTTGAAAAAAAGCTGTATTCTTGCTTCACAGAGGAGTTGTGCATACTGCGTACATATACCTATTTTAAATCTCAGCACTGAAATAATGCATTAGTGTGTTGTAGGGGAAAAAAAGCTGTGTTCTTGGTTCGCAAAGCAGTTGTACATACAGTGTACACATCCATATTTTACATTTTTGCAGTAAAATAGTGCATCACTGTATTTGTAGGAAAAAAAAAAATCGGTATTCCTGGTCCACAAAGCAGTTTTAAATACACCGCCCAAATTCGTATTTTAAATTTCAGCACTGAAATAGTGAATTTTTCTGTTTTGTTGAAAAAAGTTGTATTCTTGCTTCACAGAGTAGTTGTGCATACAGCGTACAGATACCAATTTTAAATTTCTGCACTGAAATAGTACATTAGTGTTTTTTTGGGAAAAAAAGCCATATTCTTGGTCCACGGAGCAGTTTTCCATAAACCGCACAAATACCTACGTTTAAATTTCAGCAAAAACTTATTTTTAAATTTAGCAGTGACATATTGCATTTCTGTAGTTTGTTGCAATAAACACTGGTTTTGTGATACATAGCAGATCTGAGGTCTACCCTGTATTTCAGTCATGTAAAGTAACCTTTTGAACTCTGCATTTACATAGTTGGTTGCAAACACACTGGTTTTGTGGAAGATAGAGTTGAGCGAACACCTGAATGTTCGGGTTCGAGAAGTTTGGCCAAGCTTTGCGAAAATGTTCGGGTTTGGGATCTGAACTCGACCTGAACTTGACCCCGAGCCCGAACCCCATTGAAGTCAATTGGGACCCAAACTTTTGGGCACTAAAAAGGCTATAAAATTGCCCAGGACAGGGCTAGAGGGCTGCAAAAGGAAGCAAAATGTAGGTAAATCCCCTACAAACAAATGTGGATAGGGAAATGATAAAATAAATAAAATAAATAAAAATTAACCAATATCAATTGGCAACTTGGAGGAGAAGGTGAAATAGGAGGTTGGGGTGGCGTCAGGTGGGAATGCTATGGAAGTTCTCATCACAGCCAAAAATAATTCATGTCTGCCTACAGTGCCATAGGCCTCATTCACATACTCAGGTCCATGGCAACCATAGATGGGAGTTGAAGTTCACATCACAGCCAAGAAGGATTCATGTCTGCCAGCAGTGAAGCAGGCCTTATTTAAATATTCAGGCCCACGGGACCCACAAAGAGGAGAGTTAAAATCACGCCAAGACAGTATTGATTTAACCCAGCAATGCCACAGTCCTCATTCACAGATTCAGACCCATGGCACCCACAAAGAGGAGAGTTACAATCATGCCAAATCAGTATTGATTTCACCCAGCAGTGCCACAGGCCACATTTACTAATTCAGGAGGACCATGGCACCAACAAAGAGGAGAGTGGTCCCGTAACAGCAACACAGGCCTAAGGTCAAACTGCAATGGAACAGGCCATTATCATTTATGTAGGCCCCTGACACCCAGACAGAGGAGAGGTCATTTGACAGTAAAACGAGTTAAATCTCTTCCACCAAGACAACAAATGATTAAATGACATATACGCCCCTGACACCAACAAGATGGGGCAGTCATTTGACAGTAATAGAGTTAAATGTCTACCACAAAGACATCAAGCAAGTAAACCAAATATAGGCCCTGACACCCACACAATGTGGCGGTCATTTGACAGTAAAAACAGTTTAATCTCTCCCACCAAGACAACAAATGATTTAATTACATGTAGGCCCCTGACACCCACACAATGGGGCAGTCATTTGACAGTAAAAAGAGTTTAATATCTCCCTCCAAGACAACAAATGATTGAACGACATATAGGTCACTTACACCCACACAATGAGGCAGTCATTTGACGGTAAGAAGTGTTTAATATCTCTCACCAAGACAACAAATGATTAAACAACATAAAGGCCCCTGACACCCAGACAGAGTAGAGGTCATTAGACATCAAAAAGAGGATAGTGTCACCCACGAAAGCAGCAAGCGATTATTTGAAATGTAGGCCCCTGGCACCCAGACAGAGGAGAAAGGTCTCATAGCAGCAAAACAGGCATTATGTTACCCACCAATGGAACAGGCCACTTTCAGTAATTTACGCCCCAGCACCCAGACAGAGGATAGAGGTCCCATAGCAGCAAAACAGGCATCATGTTACCCAGCAATGGAACAGGCTACTTTCAGTTATTTAGGCCCCTGACACCCAGACAGAGGAGAGGTCATTTGACAGCAAAAATAGGTTAATGTCACGCACCAAAGCAGCAGGTGATTAGCTGAAATGTAGGCCCCTGGCATCCAGACAGAGGACAGGTTCATTCAACTTAGGGTTGCCCCCAAAATTATGGTACAATTAAAAAAAGAAGATTCAATAAATAAGTGCCCGGGGTTTAAGAATGTATGGTTGAGGGCGAGGCAGTTATAAATGTATATTCTGCACAAGGGATGGACAGGTAATGTGGGATCCATGCCTGGTTCATTTTTATTAACGTCAGCTTGTCCAGGTTGGCTGTGGACAGACGGCTGCGTTTGTTTGTAATGATGCCCCCTGTCGTGCTACAGTAAATACACGTTCAGACAATACACTGGCCGCAGGGCAGGGCAACACCTCCAAGGCATGAAAGGCTAGCTCTGGCCATGTAGACAATTTGGAGACCCAGAAGTTGAATGGGGCCGAACCATCAATCAGTATCTGGAGGCGTGTGCACATATACTGTTCCACCATGTTGTTGAAATGCTGCCTCCTGCTAACACGTTCAGTATCAGCTGGTGGTGCAGTTATCTGTGGCGCGGTGGCAAAACTTTTCCACATCTCGGCCATGCTAACCCTGCCTTCAGAGGAGCTGGCCGTGACACAGCTGCATTGGCGACCTCTTGCTCCTCCTCTGCCTTCGCCTTGTGATTCCACTTGTCCCTCTGTGTCAGTTGGGAATGCTCTCAGGAGCACGTCTACGAGCCGTCACGGCGGCAAGTGGGGGAAACCCCTCACCGCGGCCGCGGGGACAGATAACCGGAAAAGGGAGCTGGTGACCTCCTGAAGCATCCCTATAGAGCCCTGGCCTCCTAACTGTATGGGCCCTCCTACCATCAAGGTCGGCCCATACAGTTAGGAGGCCAGGTCTCTATCGGGATGCTTCAGGAGGTCACCAGCCCCCTTTTCCTGTTATCTGTCCCCGCGGCCGCGGACGATGCACGGGGGGTTTCCCCCACTTCCCGCTGTGACATTATAACGAATAACAGCTTTGCAGCCTGTCGCCAGCTGTATTCTGGCACGCGTGCGCGTTCTCCGGAGGGAGAACGTCATGGGGGTTAAAACCGTTTACTGCACGGTCGGTGGAATTTCCCCCGCCACCTCTCTAATCGTGTCCGTGGTGGTGTCCCCCTCGTCCTTCTCAGTGTTCCTCACTTCAGTCGCCAGGTCTGGGCCTTCCTCATTGAGTCCCAGCTGTGTGCGGGTGTGAGGAATGGTACCAGGCAGCGACCTGGAGCAGGTGTTTCACTACTGAGCTGGACGAGGTGTCCAGTGTAACCTCTGACTTCCCGTGTGTGCAATTGCCTGTGGACCTAGGATGTGGTCCAGGTATGTTGGCGGGAGTCTTGGGGTAGAGACGGGCACCTTTTGGGCAGTGTCACCGGTGGTCTTCTTCCGACTGTCTTGGTGGCCGTCAGCCTGGGACCTTTGTATGGTCCAGGTGTGTTGGCGGCAGTCCGGGAGGGAGACACTGATGGTCTTTTAGCATTGCCCCTCCCCCCCTCTCCTTGTAGTTTGCCCTTCCAACCTCCCCTTTTTGGTTGGAGGGGGCTTTGAGTGGTGGAAGTGTCATGACCCGCGATGGGGTTGTGACCCTTGTCTCTACATGCGGTTTGTTGTTGGCAACACAGATGTCACGACCTCTATTGAGGTTGTGTTTGTCATGACCCGCGGTGGGTTGTGACTCTTGTTTTACCTGCCATTGCTGGCAGCAACTGGTATGTCACGACCTGTGTTGAGGTTGTGTTCCTCTGTCTCGCATGCTCTTGCCAGCGGCATGGTTTTCGGTTGCCGCGCGTGAGGCTATACGTTGTAGTCTCATGTTCGGTTGACACTGGCAACTTTGTGTCTAGAGCATGCGAGACACTCACATCTGTGTGGTGTGCTTTTTCCCTGTGTGTGGTGCATATGGGGTAAATGTCTTTGTGCTAGGTGTGGTGTGCACAGAGTTAATGGGTATGTAGTGGGTGTGACCTCAGGCCTCCATATGTGTGTGTGTTTGGATCCTGAGGTCAGTTTTGTTTGTCCAGCCACAGTGAGAGTGTGTGCTGGAGCTTGTTGTGTGTTCCCACTGTTATGTCTGTGTAAGCCACCCTTATTTGTTGAATTGGTTTCATTGTCCATTGTTTATCTGGTCTGTTTGGTGTGTCCCCTCCAGTGTGCTTGTTTTGCTCATCCCCACCTTGTGTTGTTGTTATGGTGTGGGTCTGTCTGGAGTGTGGTCATAGTTGTTTGTTGCTCCGGAAAGAGCTTGCTTTCCCGGAGGGGTTTAAGCAAAGACCAGATGGTGTGCTGCCCTGCCAGGATCTTCCCCATGCATCTGGTGTCCGTATGGGGGTCCAGAAGGTCCTGGTGCTGGTTTGACTTCTCCAGTGCGGCAGATAAGTGTGGGCTTTGTGTATGTGGCTTGCACTGTTACTTACCTGTCGTGCGGGCATACACTGTCTGTTCCCGGCTGCAGAGGGGCCTCTGGAGACTCCTGCCCATCTGTGGTATTGGATGAGCAGTTGGTCTCTGCCCAGTCATTATATCCAGGGTTAAGAAGGAATTCTTAGGGCTCCAGGTTCCTGAGGTATGGGCCCTCCTACCTTCAAGGTCAACCCATACAGTTAGGAGGCCAGGGCTCTATAGGGATGCTTCAGGAGGTCACCAGCTCCCTTTTCCTGTTTTCTGTCCCCGCGGCCGCGGACGGTGCATGGTGGGGGGTTTCCCCCACTTCCCGCCGTGACACCAGCATGCGCTTGTACTTGTGCATTTTCCGATCATGCTCCAGTGCGGGAAGTAAGGTGGGCACTTTGTCTTTGTACCGGGGATCCAGCAGGGTGGCCACCCAGTAGTCAGCACACGTTAAAATGTGGGCAACTCTGCTGTCGTTGCACAGGCACTACAGCATGTAGTCGTTCATGCGTGCCAGGCTGCCCAGAGGTAAGGACAAGCTGTCCTCTGTGGGAGGCGTATCTTCATCGTTCTGACCCGACCATGTTGGTAGTGTTACTCGAAACAGCACAACAGGGCACACAGGTCTCGCATGGAGGCACAGTCATTGGTGGTGTTGTGGTGCTGTTCCGCAGTGCGACTTACCCGTTCGTGCTGCAGCTGAAAATCCACTATGGCCTGCTGCTGCTCGCACAGTCTCTCCAGCATGTGCAAGGTGGAGTTCCACCTGGTGGGCACATCGCATATGAGGCGCTGAGCGGAAAAGCCGAAGTTAAAGCACGCACTTTATGCAGCAGCTCTGACAGGTCGGCGTAGTTGTGAATGAATTTCTGCACAACCAAATTCAGCATATGCGGCAGACAAGGGATGTGTGTCGTGCGTCCCAGAGCTGCAGATTTTGCCAATTATTGCTAGTGATGAGCGGCAGGGGCAATATTCGAATTCGCGATATTTCGCGAATATTTGGGCGAATATTCGCCATATATTCGAAAATTCGCAAATTCGTAATCTCCAGCCATTATTTTCTTGTTTGCGAAAATTCGCATAAAAAATTCGCATAAATTAACATAAAAATTCGCATAAATTAACATAAAAATTCGCATAAACTGGCATTTAAGATACCTTTTAAATACCAGCTTATGCGAATTTTATGCTAATTTATGCGAATTTTTATGCTAATTTATGCGAATTTTTTATGCGAATTTTCGCAAACAAGAAAATAATGCCATTATTTTCTTGCATGCGAAAATTTGCATATAAAAAATTCACACCACCAGGCCGGGCTTGAGGTTAACCGGCAGCAACCACTCATTGGTCTGTTGTTCTATACCCCGCCACAACTCCTGCGCGGTGTGGGGCCTGTCCTCCAAACACATGAGTTTCAGAACGGCCTGCTGACGTTTACCCCAGGCTGTGCTGAAGTTGGTGGTGAAGGTCTGTGGCTGAACGGATGAGCAGGTGGAAGAAGAGGAGGAGGAAGCCGAGAAGGAGGAGGAGGCAACAGAAGGCAAAGAATGATGCCCTGCAATCCTTGGCGGAGGAAGGACGTGTGGCAAACAGCTCTCCGCCTGGGGCCCAGCCGCAACTACATTTACCCAGTGTGCAGTTAGGGAGATATAGCATCCCTAACCGTGCTTACTGGTCCACGTATCTGTGGTTAGGTAGAAGTTGCCACTGTTGGCATTATGCAGTGCATACTTGATTTTATTCGATACTTGGTTGTGCAGGGAAAGCACGGCTCTCTTGGAGAAGTAGTGGCTGCTGGGAACGACGTACTGTGGGACAGCCACCGCCATCAGCTGTTTACAGCTGTCCGTGTCCACTAGACTGAATGACAGTATTTCAAAGGCCAGTAGTTTAGAACTGCTGGCATTCAGTGCCAGGGATCGAGGGTGGCTAGGTGGGAATTTACGCTTTCTCTCCAAGGTTTGTGAGATGGAGAGCTGAACGCTGCCGTGTGACATGGTGGAGATGCTTGGTGACGGAGGTGGTGGTGTTGGTGGCACATCCTCTGTTTGGTGGGCGGCAGGTGCCAACGTTCCTCCAGAGGTGGCGGAAGAGGCCGAGTCAGCAGCAGAAGAGGGAGTAGGAGGGGCCTGAACCCTTTCTTGGTTTTGAAGTTGCGTACTCCACTGCAGCCTGTGTCTTGCATGTAGATGCCTGGTCATGCAGGTTGTGCTAAGGTTTAGTACATTAATGCCTAGCTTGAGGCTCTGATGGCACAGCGTGCAAACTACTCGGGTCTTGTCATTAGCACATTGGGTGAAGAAGTGCCATGCCAGGGAACTCCTTGAAGCTGCCTTTGGGGTGCTCGGTCCCTGGTGGCGGTGGCCAGTAGCAGGCGAACTCTCTTGGCGATGGTTGTTCTGCTTTTGCACCCTGCTCCCTCTTTTGCTACGCTGTTGGCTCGGTCTCACCACTGCCTCTTCATCTGAACTCTGAAAGTCAGTGGCATGACCTTCATTCCATGTGGGGTCTAGGACCTCATCGTTCCACACAGTCTTCCTCCCTGACCTCTTGTTCGGTCTGCACACTGCAGAAAGACGCAGCAGTTATCACCTGTGTTTCGTCATCATCAGAGACGTGCTGACTCTGCTGAGGTGGTATTCCTATGTCCTCATCAGGAAACATAAGTGGTTGTGCATCAGTGCATTCCATGTCTTCCACAGCCGGGGAAAGGCTAGGTAGATGCCCTTGGGAAACCTTTCCAGCAGAGTAATCAAACAGCATAAGAGACTGCTGCATAACTTTAGGCTCAGACAGGTTCCCTGATATGCATGGGGGTGATGTGACATACTGATTGTGACAAAAGCACCCTTGTCACGGGGAGTTGGAGAGGCATGATTGCCAGCCTATTACCCTGTGACTATGGCTCCAGTGACAGCTAGCATTCACAATGGACATTGCCTGTGACCTAATCAACATTCACAATGGACATTGCCTGTGACCTAATCAACATTCACAATGGACATTGCCTGTGACCTAATCAACATTCACAATGGACATTGCCTGTGACCTAATCAACATTCACAATGGACATTGCCTGTGACCTAATCAACATTCACAATAGACATTGCCTGGGACGCAATCAGCAAACACAATGGACATTACCTGTGACCTAATCAACATTCACAATGGACATTGCCTGTGACCTAATCAACATTCACAATGGACATTGCCTGTGACCTAATCAACATTCACAATGGACATTGCCTGGGACGCAATCAGCAAACACAACCGACAATGCATGTGGGGTTGTGATATAACTGGCTGTAGGATGATTGGTCACTGTGTTTTGTGTGCCTGTCCTCAATTAGGTCCCCGGGGGAGTAGCCCTGGCTGGAGGACTTGCATAAAAGGCCAAGCTTTGCCATCCAATAAAGAAGTTCCTGCTTGACCCTCAAAATGAAGTGTCGTCTCGTTATTGGGGGGGATTTAGTGAATGCTGTTCCAGTTTGACTGCTAGGAGTGTAAACCTCTTCGTATGGTTATTCCTATTCGGCTGTTTACCACATTCATAGGCTTCTCCGATTTGGTGGTTGTGGTGTCGGCTAGAGCGCTTGGAATCCTCAAGAAACGCTAGGAGCATCGTTCAATGGAGGTACCCAGTCCGTTACATCGGTGGCAAGAAGTGGGATGGCGTCCTAATGCGAGGAGAAGCAGCTCGGAGACACCGTTCGTGGATTGAGGGCAACACTAATATCCGTACAGCGCCCCTGGCTACAGTAGGATGGAATCGGCTAATCTTCGGACAGCGTTCCATGATGATGAGGAGGAGACAGCCGCGGACTACAGGGATGCAGACAGAAAGGAAGTCTGGTATGATGCCCTGGAAAATGCCCAGCGGCGGCGAGGTGAGAGTCTCCCCAGTTATGAGCAGCGGCTACAGAAGCGTGTGGCGATGCGGATGGGTCTCTTGGGAGAACAGCCCCTTGACGAGTGGGTAACAGAGCTCCGGGGCCTGGTATTTAAGGAGATTTGGCTAGAGGACTCTTACCAGGCCCTCTGGTGGTACTTGATACGACACACCCACTGGATGGCTGAGCACAACAGACCCGAGGGTGAGGATTATGATGGCCCTGGCCTGTTTTTTGAGGCCTTCGCAGAACCAGAGTTCAGAGATGCTGGAGAGTCTCGGTTCTGGGATATCTTTGACTACAGGGAGGGTATGCATGATTGGGCTACAGCAAGAGAGGTGAGACGAGACCTGGCATCTCTAGTGACAAGGGAGTGGGAGCTGGAGCAGGAGTACCAATACTTCTTCAGCTCAATTCGGCCCCAATATACACTGCCGGAGAGCTGGGTGGCGGTCCCAGACCTACACCCCTACAGCTGGGAAGACCTAAGAACTAAGGTATCCCCTGCTTCACTACCCGCTGCAGAGGTAGGGGACCTCATAGACTTGTCCTGGGGGGAACCCCAACCAGCAGGTGGAGATGGGACCGAGGTCTCTCCACCGGCCCTACAGGGATTCTGGGAAGTCGGCTCAGATCCCCAACGGCAGCCGGAGTTTCATGGAGTAGGGACAGTCGGTCCTGCTCCCCAGTGGCAGTGTGTACCCCAGGGAGCTGAAGGTGTCGTCCTTCCTCCCCAGCGGCAGTGTTTACCCCAGGGAGCTCAAGGTGTCGTCCTTCCTCCCCAGCGGCTGTGTGTATCCCAGGGAGCTGAAGGTGCCGTCCTTTCTCCCCAGCGGCAGTGTGAATCCCAGGGAGCTGAAGGTGTCGTCCTTCCTCCCCAGCGGCAGTGTGTATCCCAGGGAGCTGAAGGTGTCGTCCTTCCTCCCCAGCGGCAGTGTGTATCCCAGGGAGCTGAAGGTGTCGTCCTTCCTCCCCAGCGGCAGTGTGTATCCCAGGGAGCTGAAGGTGTCGTCCTTCCTCCCCAGCGTCAGAGTGTCCTGCGGGGAGCAGAGACAGTTGGTCTCTCTCTCCAGCAGCAGGACAAGGTTACGGGAGTGGAGACAGGCGGTCTCCCACTCCAGCGGCAGCCTGTGTTTCAGGGAGAGGAACACAGCACCCCCTCTCCCCAGCGGCAGCTTACCCTAACAAGGGGAGACACCAATCTCCCAGACGGCGCAGATGGGACCGTGGTCTCTGTGCCTGACCTACAGGGATGCTGGACAGCCTGTCCAGATCCCCAACTACCCGCACCGGGACAACAGGAGGAGGGGTAAGTACAAACTCTCCTCCCCAGCTAACACCTAACTTGGCCCCAGGGTTAACAGAGGCGATGTTAACCCCCACTAGCGCCCATGTTCCCCTGGCTACTGAGCCGGACTATGTTCCCAGCCCCCCAGTGGAAGAGCTGGCATCTGGGCAGAGTGCAGTTGGCCTCTGCCCTCCTCTATCCTCCTGTCCTGAGTCTCACTACCCACAGGCTACACCAGCCGAAGAGCTGGCATCTGTGCAGAGTGTAGTCGGCCTCTGTCCTCCCCTATCCTCCTGGCCTGAGCCTGGCTACCCACAGGTTACCCCAGCGGAAGAGCTGGCATCTGAGCAGAGTGCAGTCGGCCTCTGTCCTCCCCTATCCTCCTGTCCTAAACCTGACTACCCACAGGTTACCCCAGCAGAAGAGCTGGCATCTGGGCAGAGTGCAGTCGGCCTCTGTTCTCCCCTATCCTCCTGTCCTGAGCCTAGCTACCCACAGGTTACCCCAGCGGAAGAGCTGGCATCTAGGCAGAGTGCAGTCGGCCTCTGTCCTCCCCTATCCTCCTGTCCTGAGCCTGACTTCACACAGGCTGCCCCAGAGAAAGAGCTGGCATCTGGGCAGAGTGCAGTCGGCCTCCGCCCCCCTCTATCCTCGTGTTCAGAGCCTGACTTCACACAGGTTACCCCAGCTGAAGAGCTGGCATCTGGGCAGAGTGCAGTCAGCCTCTGCCCTCCCCTTTCCTCCTGTCCTGAACCTGACTACCCACAGGCTACCCAAGCGGAAGAGCTGGCATCTTGGCAGAGTGCAGTCGGCCTCTGCCCACCCCGTACCTACAGCTCCATGCCTGAGAACACAAGGGAGATCAGGGGCAGCAGACGTACCCTCTGCAGCCTAGGACAGACCCAACAAAGCTGGACACTCACAAACTACAGGTGCAGTACTCGGTTGTGGGCGGGCTGCTCGTCTAACTCAGGTACTGACCGACAGGAGGTCAGGTACCTGGTTGTTCTTCCACTGGGAGGTAAGATGTGTGACAAAAGCACCTTTGTCACGGGGAGTTGGAGAGGCATGACTGCCAGCCTATTACCCTGTGACTATGGCCCCAGTGACAGCTAGCATTCACAATGGACATTGCCTGTGACCTAATCAACATTCACAATGGACATTGCCTGTGACCTAATCAACATTCACAATGGACATTGCCTGGGACGCAATCAGCAAACACAATGGACATTACCTGTGACCTAATCAACATTCACAATGGACATTGCCTGTGACCTAATCAACATTCACAATGGACATTGCCTGTGACCTAAACAACATTCACAATAGACATTGCCTGGGACGCAATCAGCAAACACAACCGACAATGCATGTGGGGTTGTGATATAACTGGCTGTAGGATGATTGGTCACTGTGTTTTGTGTGCCTGTCCTCAATTAGGTCCCCGGGGGAGTAGCCCTGGCTGGAGGACTTGCATAAAAGGCCAAGCTTTGCCATCCAATAAAGAAGTTCCTGCTTGACCCTCAAAACAAAGTGTCGTCTCGTTATTGGGGGGGATTTAGTGAATGCTGTTCCAGTTTGACTGCTAGGAGTGTAAACCTCTTCGTATGGTTTTTCCTATTCGACTGTTTACCACAATTATAGGCTTCTCCGATTTGGTGGTTGTGGTGTCGGCTAGAGCGCTTGGAATCCTCAAGAAACGCTAGGAGCATCGTTCAACGGAGGTACCCAGTCGGGGTGCCCGTCGATCCATTACACTGATGGGCTTGGTTTTCAGTCACCACCTGTGCACTTTCTGCAGAAGACTGGGTGGGAGATGATGTGAACCTGCTGGATTCACTGTCGGCCACCCAATCGACTAGCGCCTGTACTTTCTCAGGCCTTACTATCCTTAGAACGTCAATAGGCCCGATCAAATATTGCTGTAGTTTCTGGAGGCTACTGGGACCTGAGGTAGTTGGTTCACTAGACTGTATAGCTGTGGCAGAATGGCTACGTCCTCTCCCAGCACTAGAGGGTCAACGAACACAACCACGACCATGTCCGCGTCCCTTATTAGATGTTTTCCTCATTGTTGCTGTTCACCACAATAAGGGAAAACTTATTTGGCCCAATGTATAGAGTTCAAATTAAGACCTTTTTTTTTTTTTATAGGCACCTGACACTATCTAGCTATCTATTTATGTACCGTATTACACTTATACAGGCACAGCAGAAACCACAGATTTAGGGGAATATCAATTTTAGGCCAAATATTTAGGCCTTAGCTGAAAGGTATCCTTTTACGGACAGAATTACACTTGGAGATGCACAGTAGCATGTGCAAATATAGAGGATTACGCTTTCAGCCCTTGTATTTAGACCTTGAGTGTAATATACCCTTTTAGGGACAGAAATACACTTGGAGATGCACAATAGCGTGTGCAAGTGTAGAGGATTTAGCTTTCGGCCCTTGTATTTAGTCACTTAGAGTAATATTCCCTTTTACGGACAGTAATACACTTGGAAATGCACAGCAGCGTGTGCAAATAGAGGATTTGTTTTTCATGCCTTGTATTTAGACGCTGACACGCTGAGTGTAATATACCCTATTTCGGACAGAATTACACTTGGAGAGGAACAGCGGAAAGCACAGATGATTAGGATTTTTATTTCAGGGATT
>CM065590.1:584140232-584169591 GCA_033119425.1 Bufotes viridis
TTGTATCAATCAGGTAGTGTAAGGGTTACGCCCGCTTCACAGTGACAGACCAAACTCTAACAGACCAAACTCCCCGTTTAGCGCACCGTAAACAACCGCAAACAGTCCATTTGCACAAGGTTGGATACAAAGCTAGCCATGTCCCGTTCCTTGTCCTCACTGATGTCATTGAAGGTCTCTTCCTCCACCCAGCCACGTACAACACCAAGGGTCCCCGAAAGGTGACAACAGTGACTGGGACGCCTTTTGTGGTTGGTCTTCCATCTCCTCAAAGCCACCTTCCTCCTCTGACTCTTTTTCAGACTCCTCTCTCTGCGTTGCTGCTGGTCCAGCAATCGACGACAAGGCTGCTTCTGGTGGTGATGGTGACCACAACTCTTCCTCTTCATGCTCATCTACGGCCTGATCCAGAACTCTTCGCAGGGCACGCCCCAGAAAAAACGCATATGGGATGAGGTCGATGATTTTGCCTTGGGTTTGACTGACCAGCTTTTTCACCTCCGCAAAAGGACACATGAGCCTACAGGCATTGTGCATGAGCGTTCAGTAACGCGGCCAAAAAATACCCAGCTCTGCAGAGGCTGTCCTCTTTTTTTAAATTAAAAAAGTCTGTTCTTACCAGTTTAATCTCTGTTTTGCCCCCTATCAGGGGCCGATGTATAGAATAGATTTTAGGAACCGGGAGATGGAAAAAGATGGTTGGTCGGTCCTTTTCCTTCCAATTTGGGGCACTGCGCGTGCGCCGTGCAATGTACTGTGTCACCCTATATGAGTGGTGTGTTAAGTAGTACTATTGCTATCAGTATATTCCCTGTTACGTTCCCTCTCAGGGGACGTTTATCAAAAAGATTTTAGGAACCAGGAGATGGAAAAAGATGATTGGTCGGTCCTCTTACTTCCAATTTGGGGCACTGCGCGTGCGCCGCCCGATGTACTGTGCCACCAATACAAATAGTGTGAACTACTATTCTTACCATTTTAATCTTGGTCAAGTGCCCTATCACGGGACGTGTATTGAATTAAATTCTTGCATGGGGAGATAGAGAAAAAACGTGCTTTATCTGCTTCCTTCTAATTTTGGGCATTTGCAATGGAATTTGCCACCAATGCAACTACTGTTAACTAAGTACTATTCCTATCAGTTTAATCTCTGTTTTGTCCCTTATCAGGGCCAGGGCCGGTGTAGTGAATAGATTTTTGGAACCGGGAGATGGAAAAAGACCCATGCTCGGTCCGCTTCGTTTGGATTTTAGGTCACTGTGCTTGCGCCATGCAATGTACTGTGACACCCTATATGAGTGGTGGGCAGTGGGCACAGTACGGTCTGTGGGCCTGACACACACTTGCAGGCAACTGCAATTATATTAAAGGGTGAAAATTAAATGACTTTTTAATCTACAAGATACTGTGCCACCCGATATGAGTGGTGGGCAGTGGGCACAGTACAGTCAGTGGGCTTGACACTCCTCCTCTCATAAGTGAGGACAGATGAGTGGAGCTGAGTGATGCCCAGATACCTGAAGTGGTTAAATGATCCAGTGTGAAATCCAGTGTGTGATCCAGTATGATCCATTTATGAAACTACTTCTTGATGAAGAAAGACTGAACCTGGAGAATCTAGGCATCAGATTGAAAGAGGCAGAATACAGTAACAAGAGGAACAATTGCAGTTTACATTGGAGAAATTCCAGTACTTTCTGAGGGAACATAAGAGCAGACAATTTAATAGAGATCTAGCTGAGTTTAACCCTTTCAGTACCGATCCACGTTTCACCTTAAATCCCAGGCTGATTTTTCCAAATCTGACACTTGTCACTGTTGTGGCAATAACTTTGGAACATTGTTTCTTATTTAAGCCATTCTGACATTGTCTTCTCATGACACATTGTACTTCATGTTTGTGGTAAATTTGTATCAACATGTTTTACCTTTATTAAAAAATCCAAAATATTTAGAGAAAATTTTGAAAAAATAACTATTTTCTAAATATGAATTTCTCTGCTTTTATGGCAGATTGTGATACCTCTGTATACACTGATCCCTCAAGATACAATGGCCTCAGGATACAATATTTTCAACATACAATGGTCTTTTCTGAACCATCGTAAGTTGAAACCAAATACAACATACAATGTCTCAGACCCAGATCCAACCAATCTAGGCCACTTCTCTTGTAAAATGGCTGTATTAGTTGCTAGTTAGCAGCTATTCTTGACTGTCATATGTAAGAACTTGTCTTATCTCTCTTAGTTATCTGCATATTTTTCTTTTCTCATTTTCTCTTATCTTGGATGACATTTTGGGACTTTGGAACCGATTACTCAACTAATTTGGAACCAATTAATATTATAACTTGAGGGACCACTGTAGTTATTACTTTACATTTTCCCTATGTCAACTTTTTGTTGTCATCATTTTGTAAATAACATCATTTTTTTAGGTCATTAGAAGGCATAGAATTTTAGAAGCAATATTTCAAATTTTCAACAAAATTTCCAAAACCATTTTTTTCATGCACCAATTCAGTTATAAAGTGGCTTATGTAAAAGAAACTTCCCATAAATCCCCAATTTAAAAAAAAACTACACACTTCAATTTATTCAAAACTGAAGTTACAAACTTTGTTAATCCTTGAGGTGTTCCAGAAGAATTAAAGGAATAGGGAGGTGAAATTTCAAACTGTCATTTTTTTTTGTCGGTTTTGATGTTAATCATTTTTTTCTTCCAACACACCAAGGGTTAACAGCAAAATAAACCTCAATATGCATTACTCTTATTCTGTAATTTACAGA
Source organism: Bufotes viridis (assembly GCA_033119425.1). Classification (NCBI taxonomy): domain Eukaryota; kingdom Metazoa; phylum Chordata; class Amphibia; order Anura; family Bufonidae; genus Bufotes; species Bufotes viridis. The sequence goes on from CM065590.1 coordinate 584,143,025, forward strand.
AATACCCCATATGTAGTATTAAACTGCTGTCGGGGCATGTGCAGTGGTTAGAAGGAAAGGAGCTGGTTTTTGGAGACAGATTATGCTGGAATGGTTTTTGGGCACCATTTAATATTAGAAGAGACCCTGATGTACACCTATAATGGAAACCCTCAAAAAGTGACCCTGTTTTGCCAACTACACCGCTCAAAGAATATATTAAGGGGTGTACTGAGCATTTTGACCCCATAAGCGTTTTACAGAATTTGGAAACACTTGGCTTTGAAAATGAAAAGTTTCATTTCTTCCAATAAAATGTTGCTTTGGCACCACATTTTTACTTTTTTTATTTGTTCAGAAGGTGGGAGGATGATAGAGAAGTAGGAAACTAACATGTCTGTTAGTCAAACACTGCAGATAGAAGAGATGGCTGAAAGAAATCATCATGGCGGTCTGCACTGAAAGGAGAAGATGAGGACAGAGAGCATATACATCAAAGGAAACATCACTGTATGTTAGAGGTATGTGGAACTGTATCACCCTGTTAGTTGGGCATACTTTAGGTTGATAATTTGCTATGGGGTGGGGTGGGGGGTCACAGGGGTTCGTTGTTTCAATTTTTGCTTGAGGCAGCAGAAAGGCTAGGTGAATACCTGCGTGCAGCACTGTCCTGACTGTGTACAGCTTCAGGTCATTGTGAGCGCATAATGACCTGATGTCATAGGCAGTCAGGTCAAAGTGCAGCATGAGCCTGGAAGAAGATCAGGGATTGTGATTGCAAGGGAGAATGCCAGACCTGTAGCAGGGGAGTAGGGGAGGTAAGTTCATTTATTTTAGCTCTGACGGGGGTCTAATATGAGGTCTGATCGGACATCTATTATGGGGGTCTGACATGGAGGTCTGATTGGACTCTCATCTGAGGCTTGATAGGGAGGTCTAGGTGTTCTCATCAGGTGCATCTTCCAAAGGTAAAAATACTGTTATTTTTTTTTAAAAACCTCCGTTCAGACACAAATTGATTTGTCACAGAACAAAGTTGCTCCAATTGTGCTGAAAACTGGTAAATAATGCCCTTTTTTAACAAGTTTATCCTCTCCCTCCCAATAAGCTCTTGAGCAAAATGACATCATAGCAGCAAATAATGTCAGAGTGACACTGACATACATAGCTATGGGTAAACGCATGGTGTGATGTTATGATTAAAAACACACAGTGCTATTCTATGTGTTATGCTTTTTCATATTAGAGCGTTTTCAAAAACTGTCCCTGTATCAATGGCAGATGGTGCTATGGAAAAGAAAATAAGCATCCAAAAATTATGCTCAACGGGAGCAGATCCCTGCTCTGTTTATATACACACAAGTGTTGATTGACAGAAAGATAGAGTGGTTTGTTCTGAGCGAGCCTGGAAAAAATCTCCCTTTTAATTGGGGTAAGCAGTAGTGCAGTGTGGATGTGGAAAGAGTACGGTACAGATATAGTGGCATGTGGCCGCAATAGTAGTGACAGCAGAAGCAGCATAGCTTGGAACAGAAAAGGCAGTAGATTGTGTTCAGCAGTAGTAGTAATGGAAAATGGCAGGAGGTGATAAGCAGCAGGGAGTAGTAGCTGCCACAGTGTCAGAAGCACAATACGGTATGGGAAGTGATGGTAGTCAGGTAGGTAGGCTGCAGACAGAGGAAATAGAATGATTTTGACAACAGTGGTTATATGGTATGGAACATAATGGTAGGCAGACATGGCAGTGGCATGATGGCTATTATATTCAAAGATTTGGTTGCACCGAAAGAGAACGTTGGTGCTGTGTTTAGGGATCCTGCCCCAATAAACGTAATAGATAGAAACACAGCACAAGCTTAAATTCTTAATTGCTTGGTAAAGTTTTATTTCATTCCAACAGTGGCAGTGAGTGTGTAAACGTTTTCGACCCGTAGGTCTTCTTCAGACACTATGATAAAATATAATAATCATGTTGAAATAATCAAAAATGAAATTATCAAAATTAAAATAATCAAAATTACGTAATCATCAATGTCGACAAGTATAATCAAAAATAGGCTCGAATATCAAATTCAGATTTTGCCAGGGTTACAACATTATGTAATAAGGGAAATTCATATGACAATATATAACGATTCAGTGAAGCGGAGAATTAGAGTCCATGATTTTACAATTAATCAACCGTCAAGTCCATGGTCCAATTTGAAGAAATAGTCCATTTAGTAATGCTTTAAATTTCGTAGATCACAGGTAGACCAGGTATTACTTTGCAGAGTATGAATTTCAAAGTGCATTAACCAGAAAAGAGAGGCAGCCATGACTATAGGAAAATGCATAAGTATATTCATTGTAAGGAAACAGACATATTCTTACCTATGCCGATCGTTGGAAACAAGAACGAGATGAACTTTTGTCATAAGGAAATGCGCATGGTTTGCGCTGATCGGGTAGCATGTCTGCATCGCACGCCGCCCCCTTCTTATATGTGGGGTTGCGCGGTTGTTTTCGAATCGGCAGGAGGTTGGTGCCGCACTTCCGGACGCCATGCGTTCCACCGGCCGGAAGTACGTCAGCCGGTGGAACGCAAGAGACCGGAAGCTGCGTTCCAAAGTACTGTTTGCGTTCCATAGGTATCTTAGATAATAGAGATTGGTTTAGCAGACATGAACGGATGATGAAGACTTTATTTAGACTTCATTTTACATGTAGAGGATTAATTCATCCATCTCATTTGTTATTTGTAACCCAAAAATATTAAATATGCAAGAATGGCTATACTGGGGATTCTTAATAATTCTAAGCTGTATCTATCTACTGAAAGTACTTACTACTTGAAGGGGTTTCTATAGTAATGAATCAAGAAGCCTATGGGAAGGAAACAAATATATATTAGGATGAAGCAATGTACTAAAGCGTAGATATTTTACTAAATCAGGCATTGAACTTCATAGTCTCTGTTCATTCCTTTTGGGTATAATGTATCTAGGGTATAGATCCAAAACGCCTCACGTAACTTTAATTGCTTAATTCTATCCCCTCCTCTGCGTGGTGATGGTACAGACTCAATAACTTGGAACCGTAATTGTGGAATAGTATGTCTGTGGGTGTGAAAATGTGCTGGTATGGGTAGCAGTAATTTGTTTCGACGAATGTTGGATTTGTGTTGACAAATTCTATCACGAATTTTTTGAGAAGTTTCTCCTACATATGCCAAGCCACATGGACACTTGATAATATAGACAACGTAGTCTGAGTCGCATGTGAAAAATTCCTTAATTTTGATTGCCTCTCCTGTTTGAGGATGAGTAATGATTGGGCCTCTTTGGATGTGGGAGCACTGAGAACAATGATAGCATGGAAATGTTCCTTGTTTAGGAGTCTGTAGAAAAAGTTGTCTAGGTATAGCGGTACTTGAACCAATGTCTGCTCTGACTAAATGATTTCTTATATTTTTTGGACGGCGGTTACATGGCAAAATTGAGTTATTAAATTCTTTCACATTAGGATAAGCCTTATGGAGGAGGGGCCAGTGGTTGCGTAAAATGTTGAGAATTTTTTTGGTAGTCGGATGATATGTATGTACAAACGGGATTCTCTCTTTCTTATCAGGTTTTGGTACAATTGTCTGTCTATTGTGAGGAGGTGATGTGGTTTTTAGTGTACGTAAAGGATAGCCTCGTTCTTTAAATCTATTCAACATTTCTTCTTGTCTAGTTCTCTTTGTTAAGGGGTGTTCGACAATGGTGTCGATTCTTTTCAATTGTGAAACGGGAAGTGATTTAACTGTCGCTGGTGGATGGAAACTGGAGTAATGTAGGAGATTGTTTCTATCAGTAGGTTTGCGGTAGAGATCAGTGGTTAGTTTACCTGAGAGTTCCTTGGTGACCAGTGTGTCCAAAAATGAAATGGAAAATTGATCAAAGTGAATAGTGAACTGAAGTTCCGGCCAAATGGAATTAAGGTACATATGGAATGTGAGTAATGAGTCTTTAGGGCCTTGCCAGATACAGAAGATATCGTCAATATATCTTTTCCAAATAGTACAGTGAGTTTGGTATAATGGATTAGTGTAAACAAATGTTCCTTCGAAATCGGCCATGAAGGCATTTGCGTACACTAAAAACCACATCACCTCCTCACAATAGACAGACAATTGTACCAAAACCTGATAAGAAAGAGAGAATCCCGTTTGTACATACATATCATCCGACTACCAAAAAAATTCTCAACATTTTACGCAACCACTGGCCCCTCCTCCATAAGGCTTATCCTAATGTGAAAGAATTTAATAACTCAATTTTGCCATGTAACCGCCGTCCAAAAAATATAAGAAATCATTTAGTCAGAGCAGACATTGGTTCAAGTACCGCTATACCTAGACAACTTTTTCTACAGACTCCTAAACAAGGAACATTTCCATGCTATCATTTTTCTTAGTGCTCCCACATCCAAAGAGGCCCAATCATTACTCATCCTCAAACAGGAGAGGCAATCAAAATTAAGGAATTTTTTTTACATGCGACTCAGACTACGTTGTCTATATTATCAAGTGTCCATGTGGCTTGGCATATGTAGGAGAAACTTCTCAAAAAATTCGTGATAGAATTTGTCAACACAAATCCAACATTCGTCGAAACAAATTACTGCTACCCATACCAGCACATTTTCACACCCACAGACATACTATTCCACAATTACGGTTCCAAGTTATTGAGTCTGTACCATCACCACGCAGAGGAGGGGATAGAATTAAGCAATTAAAGTTACGTGAGGCGTTTTGGATCTATACCCTAGATACATTATACCCAAAAGGAATGAACAGAGACTATGAAGTTCAATGCCTGATTTAGTAAAATATCTACGCTTTAGTACATTGCTTCATCCTAATATATATTTGTTTCCTTCCCATAGGCTTCTTGATTCATTACTATAGAAACCCCTTCAAGTAGTAAGTACTTTCAGTAGATAGATACAGCTTAGAATTATTAAGAATCCCCAGTATAGCCATTCTTGCATATTTAATATTTTTGGGTTACAAATAACAAATGAGATGGATGAATTAATCCTCTACATGTAAAATGAAGTCTAAATGAAGTCTTCATCATCCGTTCATGTCTGCTAAACCAATCTCTATTATCTAAGATACCTATGGAGCACAAACAGTACTTTGGAACGCAGCTTCCGGTCTCTTGCGTTCCACCGGCTGACGTACTTCCGGCCGGTGGAACGCATGGCGTCCGGAAGTGCGCCACCAACCTCCTGCCGATTCGAAAACAACCGCGCAACCCCACATATAAGAAGGGCGGCGTGCGATGCAGACATGCTACCCGATCAGCGCAAACCATGCGCATTTCCTTATGACAAAAGTTCATCTCGTTCTTGTTTCCAACGATCGGCATAGGTAAGAATATGTCTGTTTCCTTACAATGAATATACTTATGCATTTTCCTATAGTCATGGCTGCCTCTCTTTTCTGGTTAATGCACTTTGAAATTCATACTCTGCAAAGTAATACCTGGTCTACCTGTGATCTACGAAATTTAAAGCATTACTAAATGGACTATTTCTTCAAATTGGACCATGGACTTGACGGTTGATTAATTGTAAAATCATGGACTCTAATTCTCCGCTTCACTGAATCGTTATATATTGTCATATGAATTTCCCTGATTACATAATGTTGTAACCCTGGCAAAATCTGAATTTGATATTCGAGCCTATTTTTGATTATACTTGTCGACATTGATGATTACGTAATTTTGATTATTTTAATTTTGATTATTTCATTTTTGATTATTTCAACATGATTATTAAATTTTATCATAGTGTCTGAAGAAGACCTACGGGTCGAAAACGTTTACACACGTACTGCCACTGTTGGAATGAAATAAAACTTTACCAAGCAATTAAGAATTTAAGCTTGTGCTGTGTTTCTATCTATTAAGTGGCATGATGGCAGCAGCAGACATACAATACAGAACACAATGGTAGGTAGGCCAACAGCAGATGTGCCATGATCCTGCCCCAAAGTCAGATCTATTCATCTGCCTCAGCTGGACGAATGTAAAAAAAAAAAAAATCCTGAAGAATAAATACCCTGTTCATTTTTTTTGCTTAAGTATTGTCTGAAGTATCACTTTAATTTAATCAGTCTGATGATTACTGGATAGCCGTGCTTTTAGACCCTCGCTATCAAAGCAAAATGGGAGAAAGTTTTACTGTTGCCGAAAGGGAGGCTAAATTACTTTATTGCCAGGAAACACTTGTGTAAAATTGAACTGGCTTAGTTGCCTATAGCAACCAATCAGATTCCACCTTTTATTTTCCAAAGGATCAATGAAAAATAAATGGTGGAATCTGATTGGTTGCTATGGGGCAGCTAAGCCAGTTCTACTCTAACTTGAGTGTAATGACATCTTTAAATAACAAGTAGAAAGTCTATATTTCACTACATTACACCTAGGGCAGTTCGAAATTGTCCTGACACCTATTGTATAGAAATATAATAAAGCTTCTGTATAATATAAAAATCACAGTATGGAACAATTTAATATCTTGAAAATTAGAATCCATTGTGTCCCATCAATTTCCATTAAAGCATCTTCCCTGTATCTTGTACTATTGAGCATCATATCCCTTGTGTATTCTTAAGCAAATGCTTATAAAATTGTAAGAGTGCATATGAAATAAAAAACTCTATCAGTTCTAATGTCACCACTTCAAAACGCATTTTTATCGCGGGTTCTCAAATATGCTTTCTACATGATAATATCTAAAAAAAAAAAAAGTTTTTTATTCTATATTAAATATAGTTTCTAAATTATTAAATGAAATAATCTCAAATACTTTGAACTGTTTTGAAATAAAACTATTTAAATTAACCCAAAATATCACATCCTGCATAAAATTTTTAAAATTGAACTTACAATATACTGGCAGGCATTCTAAAGACTAGAGATGAGTGAATGGATTGTAAAAATTCTGAATTTGACTTTTTAGAGAAAGTTCTGATTCAACTGGTGTTGATTTCAGTTCAGATGCAAGCACTGCCGAATGCTGCGCCTAATTTATGACAAGGTGTATGTCACTGGGCTATGATACATCTGTAAGTAAAAATAATAAAATATTAGCTCTATATGGTGGCAATTTCAGCCACATGTTAATTTTATTCTGTTTTTTGGCAACAAGAAATAATTAAACTGAGATCACTAAATTCTGAGGAGTTTCTTGTTAATTGTATACCTCAAAAGTCAAAGGAGTCTGTAATTGAGAGCATGTCTATACTTATTGCCAAACCCAAACTAAAATCATCTAGGAACGTCATTGCCAATTTGGATCCAATAATTTTTTACTCCAGATTACAGATCCAATTCTTCAATCCTCTGAATTATACATGACATTTTTCAGAGTGTCCGTTGTATATATGTACCAAGACATTGTTGAGGTTTTATTACTTATGTACTTATATGTAGTATCAAAACATAAGATTGAGAGACTTAGTTAATTTAAAATTCCAAAGCTTAATTGATAATTCATTTTCGGACAATACTGGTCGCTGTTAAGCACTAATGACAAAACAAATAATAAAAAGAGTGGAACAAAAAATCTAAAAGCACAAAAAGAACACAAATAATTCATGTGTTTTAAGATTTTTCAGAAAGTTTATTGCAAGAGCTGAGAGGAGACTGACACTTCCAATCTGGGAGATCATTTCTCAGTTCTTAAGGACAGGTCACATTATGTGATGGAAAACTTAGTCAAGGTTCTTAATTTAAATCTTTTGGATGTAACACTGGTTACAGTTTACTCTTCTCTGTGTTTGATGCTTTCCACACACAGAGCTCATCACAGTGTACACACATAAGACTGCCAGGGGCATTGTTAAGCCTAAACATCATGATTGGCACACATTCATTTCCTCAGGACTGCAATACAGTTAAATATTGCAGCAAAGCACAGGAGCCCTTTGGCCCCTTGCACGCTGTAAAAATCTGTCAGAAAATCCATTGTCTAATTGACCACTAGACACTGCTGTTTTTACCTTTTAGGAATGATTCTGCACTTTAACTCCTTACCAGGAGGCTGCTGTTCCTGTTTTGGGACTTTTCAGTTCATGCGGTTTATCCAAGTATTGCTTGAGTATTGTGACTTGTTCCATTCTCCTGACCTAGAGAAATACCTTTGCCAGACAGTTATTTCTCCCAGTTGGATTTCTATCTTATCTACATTCCAAATAGTTCTGCTGAGGACATCGACCCTTTGTTCCTTACCTCATTCTGCTCATTTTTCTGCCTTGAAATCCAGCAGTGTTCACCAGTATAGTAACAAACACTCTTATAGGTCACATACCACGAGGCCTGAAGACTATTAGAGGTTGCATGAGATGGGCAGGCTGTGCAATGGTGTCACTGCGACTACCTATGCCAGGATGTAGGCAACTCAAGCCACAGGCTGGAAAATGCCTGTGACCTGCATTGCTATGACAGTGGGAATGAGGTGGGTATGTCAATTTTATGAGAAAACATACTACTGGGGAACTATAATTGCTGGACACTATGGGCCAGATTTATCATTACACTTCCATCTTACTCCAATTTCACATAAGTCCAAAGTCACTTTTGGCTCAGTCAGATTTATTAATGGTCCTTTAATACTGTGATAAATGTGGTTTGATGGCAGCAGTTCATCCTTCAGTAAACGGCTTTACAAAAGTCGCACATATTTACAAAAAAGTCGCATGTTCTATTAAAAAGTCGCATAAGATAAGCATGGTCCTCACTGGAGTGAAATTGGGACTTTTTTGCGACTTTTTTGCGACTTTTTAAAAAAGTCCCAATGATAAATCTGGAGTGAAACTGATTAACATGGCTAACCACGCCCATTTTTACAAAACTGGAGTGAGTGGTGTACACATGTAAAAAAGTCGCAAAATTATGCGCAAATGAGTGTGAAAAGTCGCAAATGCCCTATTTTGGGACTTTTTGATGCCAGAATTCTGGAGTGAAGGTATGATAAATCATGGCCTATATGTGCAGGAGCAGTATAACTAGAGTTGAGCGAACCCGAACTGTATGGTTCGGGTTCGTACTGAATTTTAGGATGTTTGGGACACGGATCCAAACCCGAACATTTTCATAAAAGTTCGGGTCAGTTGTTCTTCCCGCTTTTTGAAAGGCTGCAGAGCAGCCAATCAGCAAGCGTTTTACATCTTTGCCCTAAGAAGCCCTCACAGCCATGCCTTCAAAAGGCATGGCTGTGATTGGCTGAGTGCAGCAGGTGACCCAGCCTCTTTATAAGCTGGAGTCATGTCGTGTCGCACGTCACTCTGCTGCTTTTCTTATAGGAAAAGGTTGCTGCCAGTGCTCCCAGGGAGAGATTAGGAAATCTGTTGCACCTGGTAGTGTGAAATCTTAAAGCTGCAGCAATTATTGAGGGAGGGTGCTACTGAAATCCTACATTTTTGTACCCAGCCCTGAGCCCAGTGATACTGCAAAGTGGTTTTTTTTTTAAAATCCATATGTTACTGAGGTGAAGGTTGGCGGCCATTTTAGCCACTGCAGTTTCTTTGGAAATCTATGTGACCTGCATGTGTGCCAGTCTGCCAGGGACATCAATCTAATCCTTTTTAGTAACTCAGTGAAGAAAAAAATCCTTTTTTCTGGCAGGTCAAGTCCCCTACATTACCTTTTGTATAATTTAGGGGTGACATAGTCCATTTCTGTAGTCTGGGGCAAAAATCTGTATTGTGGTGCTATAGAGCACTTGTTCATACAACGCACCAAAAGGTGTTTTCAATTTCATTTGAAGTGGTGGGTGGCTTACATAATTTGGCCAAAATATAAACTAATGCCTCATCTAACATCCAGCATAGTGGCAGGACGGAGCTCTAGCTGCAGTGTGCCATTGCACCTTTGTTTTTACGTTTTCAATTTCAGCAGTAAAATAGTGCATTATTGTATTTTGGTCCACAAAGCAGTTTTAAATACAGCACCCAAATACCTATTTTACATTTCTGCAGTGAAATAGTGCATCAGTTTTTTTTGGGGGGAAAAAAGGCCGTATTCCTGGTCCACAAAGCAGTTGTGCATACAGCATACAAATACCTTTTTTAAATCTCAGCACTGAAATTGTGCATTAGTGTGTTTTAGGGGAAAAAAAAGCCGTGTTCTTGGTTCGCAAAGCAGTTGTGCATACAGCGTACGAATACCTACAATTAGTTTTCAGCCATTAAATAGTGCATTTGTGAATTAGGCCTCATGCACACGACCGTTGTTTGTTTCCGCGTCCGTTCCGTTTTTTTTCACAGATAGGATGCTTCCCCATTCATTTCAATGGGTCCGTCAAAAAATGCGGATGGTCAACCATTTTTGTTCCGCTTCCGTGATCCGTGGTTTCATTCCGTCAAAAAAATAGTGCATGACCTATTTTTTTCACGGTCGCGGACAAGGATAGGCATTTTTACAATGGATTTGCCATAAAAATCGGATCCGTCAAAAAAAACGGTCCGTCATCCGTTTTTTTTGACGGACGCGAAATTTCAAGGAGGAGCGGACGCAGAGGCAGGCAACGGTCGTGTGCATGAGGCCTAATGGAGATAAAAAGATGTATTCTTGGTTCACAAAGCAGTTGTGCATACAGCGTACAAATACCTATTTTAAATCTCAGCACTGAAATAGTGCATTAGTGTGTTTTAGGGGAAAAAAGTTGTGTTCTTGGTTCACAAAGCAGTTGTGCATACAGAGTACAAATATGTACGTTTAATTTTCAGTCGTTAAATAGTGCATTTGTGAATTATGGGGAAAAAAGTTGTGTTTTTAGTCCACAAAGCAGTTGTGCATACAGCGTATGAATACATATTTTACATTGCTGCAGTGAAATAGTGCATCAGTGTAGTTTTGGGAAAAAAAGTATTCCAGGTCCACAAAGCAGTTTTAAATACACTGCCCAAATTTGTATTTTAAATTTCAGCACTGAAATAGTGCATTTTTCTGTTTTGTTGAAAAAAAGCTGTATTCTTGCTTCACAGAGCAGCTGTGCATACAGCGTACATATACCAATTTTAAATCTCAGCACTGAAATAATGCATTAGTGTGTTGTAATGAAAAAAAAAAGCTTTGTTCTTGGTTCACAAAGCAGTTGTACATACAGTATACACATACATATTTTAAATTTTTGCAGTGAAATAGTGCATCAGTGTATTTGTAGGAAAAAAATCGGTATTCCTGGTCCACAAAGCAGTTTTAAATACACCGCCCAAATTTGTATTTTAAATTTCAGCACTGAAATAGTGCATTTTTCTGTTTTATTTTAAAAAAAAAGCTGTATTCTTGCTTCACAGAGCAGTTGTGCATACAGCGTACAGATACCTATTTTAAATTTCTGCACTAAAATAGTACATTAGTGTTTTTTTGGGAAAAAAAGCCGTATTCTTGGTCCACAGAGCAGTTTTCAATAAACCGCACAAATACCTACGTTTAAATGTCAGCAATAAAGGTATTTTTAAATTTAGCAGTGACCTATTGCATTTCTGTAGTTTGTTGCAATAAACACTGGTTTTGTGATACATAGCAGATCTGAGGTCTACCCTGTATTTCAGTCATGTAAAGTAACCTTTTGAACTCCGCATTTACATAGTTGGTTGCAAACACACTGGTTTTGTGGAAGATAGAGTTGAGCGAACACCTGAATGTTCAGGTTTGAGAAGTTCGGCCAAACTTCGCGAAATTGTTCGGGTTTGGGATCCGAACTCGACCTGAACTTGACCCCGAGCCCGAACCCCATTGAAGTCAATGGGGACCCAAACTTTTGGGCACTAAAAAGGCTATAAAATAGCCCAGGACAGGGCTAGAGGTGAAATAGGAAGTTGGGGTGGCGTCAGGTGGGAATGCTATGGGAGTTGAAGTTCTCATCACAGTCAAAAAGAATTCATGTCTGCCTGCAGTGCCACAGGCCTCATTCACAGACTCAGGTCCATGGCAACCATACATGGGAGTTGAAGTTCACATCACAGCCAAGAAGTATTCATGTCTGCCAGCAGTGACACAGGCCTTATTCCAGTGCTTCTCAATTATTTTCTGTCATGCCCCCCCCCCCTAGGAAGAAGAAAACATTTGGCGCCCCCCGCGCGACTGTAAATAGTATCATTTGTCTATAAAATTGTTATAAGTACACCAATCTCCCCACAGGTGAGGGCCATTAACCCCCCCTCCACCCCCCAAATCATGTGCAGGCTCCATTAACCCCCCCCCAAATCATGTGCAGGCTCCATTAACCCCCCCCAAATCATGTGCAGGCTCCATTAACCCCCCCTCCCCCCCAAATCATGTGCAGGCTCCATTAACCCCCCAATCATATGCAGGCTCCATTAACCCCCTCCCCAATCATGTGCAGGCTACAATAACCCCCTCCCCCAAATCATGTGCAGGGTCCAGGCTTCCCCCTCCCCCAAATCATGTGCAGGCTCTCTCCCCCTCCCAATAGGGTCCAGGGTCCCCCACCCACCCAATACTTACCTCCCTGGAGCGGGGATGCAGGCCTCTTCCGGCCTGTGTCCCGCTCTGCACTCTGCTCAGGCGGCGCGATGACGTCATCGCTCCGCCTGAACCGCTCTGATAGGCTGCCGGCACAAGGCCCGCAGCCTATCAGAGGAGCAGGGGAGGGAGACGCCTCTCCCTCCACTGCCGCACAGCACAGTGATCTGTATCGCTGTCCAGAGGACGGCGATACAGATCACTATGGAGATGAACGCTTCCACAGTGGAAGCGTTCATCTCCTATCACCTGGAGCCCCCCTTTACGGAGCCTCGCGCCCCCCATGGGGGGCGAGCCCCACTATTTGAGAAACGCTGCCTTATTCAAATATTCAGGCCCACGGGACCCACAAAGAGGAGAGTTAAAATCACGCCAAGACAGTATTGATTTAACCCAGCAATGCCACAGGCCTCATTCACAGATTCAGACCCATGGCACCCACAAAGAGGAGAGTTACAATCATGCCAAATCAGTATTGATTTCACCCAGCAGTGCCACTGGCCTCATTTACTAATTCAGGAGGACCATGGCACCAAAATAGAGGAGAGCGGTCCCGTAACAGCAACACAGGCCTTAGGTCAAACTGAAATGGAACAGGCCATTATCATTTATGTAGGCCCCTGACAACCAGACAGAGGAGAGGTCATTTGACAGTAAAACGAGTTTAATCTCTTCCACCAAGACAACAAATGATTAAACGACATATAGGCCACTGACACCCACACAATAGGGCAGTCATTTGACAGTAAAAAGAGTTAAATGTCTCCCACCAAGACAGCAAGCAAGTAAACGAAATATAGGCCCCTGACACCCACACAATGGGGCAGTCATTTGACAGTAAAAAGAGTTAAATGTCTCCCACCAAGACATCAAGCAAGTAAACGAAATATAGGCCCCTGACACCCACACAATGTGGCAGTCATTTGACAGTACAAAGAGTTTAATCTCTCCCACCAAGACAACAAATGATTAAACAACATATAGGCCCCTGACACCCACACTATGGAGCAGTCATTTGACAGTAAAAAGAGTTAACTGTCTCCCACCAAGACAGCAAGCAAGTAAACGAAATATAGACCCCTGACTAGAGATGAGCGAACATTAAAAAAAAGTCCGTTGTTCGGCGTTCGGGTGGTGGTAAGTCGCGCATGCCGTTATGGATTCCACTATAGCGGCATATGGAATCCATAAGGGGCGGCTGCCACCAACCCGAACTGTTGCACAGCCGAAGGACCTGGGGTGACGTCACTGTCATGTGATCAGTGCAGGGGGCGTGGCTCAGCACTGGATTTGATCCCGTGCTGAGCCTTATGCCGCTATAGTGGAATCCATAACGGCATGCGCGACTTACCACCACCCGAACGCCGAACAACGGACTTTTTTTTAATGTTCGCTCATCTCTACCCCTGACACCCACACAATGGGGCAGTCATTTGACAGTAAAAAGAGTTTAATATCTCCTCCAAGACAGCAAATAATTAAACGACATATAGGCGACTGACACCCACACAATGGGGCGGTCATTTGACAGTAAAAAGAGTTTAATATCTCCAACCAAGACAACAAATGATTAAACGACATATAGGCCCCTGACACCCAGACAGAGTAGAGGTCATTCGACATCAAAAAGAGGATAGTGTCACCCACGAAAGCAACAAGCGATTATCTGAATTGTAGGCCCCTGGCACCCAGACAGAGGAGAAAGGTCCCAGAGCAGCAAAACAGGCATCATGATACCCACCATTGGAACAGGCCACTTTCAGTTATTTAGGCCCCAGCACCCGACAGAGTAGAGAGGTCCCATAGCAGCAAAACAGGCATTATGTTACCCACCAATGGAACAGGCCACTTTCAGTAATTTACGCCCCAGCACCCAGACAGAGGAGAAGTCATTTGAAAGCAAAAAGAGGTTGATGTCACACACCAAAGCAGCAGGCGATTAGCTGAAATGTAGGCCCCTTGCACCCAGACAGAGGAGAGGTTGATTCAACTTAGGGTTGCCCCCAAAATTATGGTACAATTAAAAAAAGAGGATTCAATAAAGCAGTGCCCTGGGGTATAAGAATGTATGGTTGAGGGCAAGGCAGTTATAAATGTATATTCTGCACAAGGGATGGACAGGTCCTGTGGGATCCATGCCTGGTTCATTTTTATTTACGTCAGTTTGTCCACGTTGGCTGTGGACAGGCAGCTGCGTTTGTCTGTAATGATGCCCCCTGCCGTGCTAAATACACGTTCAGACAATACACTGGCCGCAGGGCAGGCCAGCACCTCCAAGGCATAAAAGGCTAGCTCTGGCCATGTGGACAATTTGCTGGTGGTGCAGTTATCTGTGGCGTGGTGGCAAAACTTTTCCACATCTCGGCCATGTTAACCCTGCCTTCAGAGGAGCTGGTCGTGACACAGCTGCATTGGCGACCTCTTGCTCTTCCACTGCCTTTGCCTTGTGATTCCACTTGTCCCCCTGTGTCAGTTGGGAATGCTCTCAGGAGCTCATCCACGAGCCGTCACGGCATGAAGTGGGGAAAATCCCCCACCGTGCATCGTCCGTGGCCGCGGGGACAGATAACAGGAAAAGGGAGCTGGTGACCTCCTGAAGCATCCCTATAGAGCCCTGGCCTCCTAACTGTATGGGCCCTCCTACCTTCAAGGTCGAGACGGGCACTTTTTGGGCAGTGTCACCAGTGGTCTTCTTCTGACTGTCTCGGTGGCCGTCAGCCTGGGACCTTTGTATGGTCCAGGTGTGTTGGCGGCAGTCCAGGAGGGGGACACTGGTGGTCTTTGGCATTGCCCCTCCCCCTCACCTTGTGGTTTGCCCTTCCAACCTCCCCTTGTGGTTTGCCCTTCCAACCTACCCTTTTCGGTTGGGGGGCTTTGAGGGGTGGGAGTGTCACGACCTGCGGTGGGTTGTGACCCTTGTCTCTACATGCGGTTGCCGTTGGCAACACAGATGTCACAACCTCTGTTGAGGTTGTGTTTGTCATGACCCGCGGTGGGTTGTGACTCTTGTTTTACATGCCGTTGCCGGCGGCAACTGGTATGTCATGACCTGTCTTGAGGTTGTGTTCCTCTGTCTCACATGCTCTTGCCAGCGGCATGGTTTTCGTATGCCGCGCGTGGGGCTATATGATGTTGTCTCATGTGCGGTTGACGCTGGCAACTTTGTGTCTAGAGCATGCGAGACACTCACATCTGTGTGGTGTGCTTTTTCCCTGTGTGTGATGCACATGGGGTTAATGTCTTTGTGCTAGGTGTGGTGTGAACAGAGTTAATGGGTGTGTAGTGGGTGTGACGTCAGACCTCCTTATGTGTGTGTGTTTGGAGCCTAAGGTCAGTTTTGTTTCTCCAGCCACAGTGAGAGTGTGTGCTGGAGCTTGTTGTGTGTTCCCACTGTTATGTCTCTATAAGCCACCCTTATTCATTGAATCGGTTTCGTTGTCCATTGTTTACCTGGTCTGTTTGGTGTATCCCCTCCAGTGTGCTTGTTTTGCTCATCCCCACCTTGTGTTGTTGTTATGGTGTGGGTCTGTCTGGAGTGTGGTCATAGTTGTTTGTTGCTCCGGAAGGGGCTTGCTTTCCCGGAGGGATTTAAGCAAAGACCAGATGGTGTGCTGCCTCTGTTACTTACCTGTCGTGCGGGCGTACACTGTCTGGTTCCCGGCTGCAGAGGGGCCTCTGGAGACTCCTGCCCATCTGTGGTATTGGATGAGCAGGTGGTCTCTGCCCAGTCATTATATCAAGGGTTAAGCAGGGATTCTTAGGGCTCCAGGTTCCTGAGGTATCGGCCCTCCTACCTTTAAGGTCAGCACATATAGTTAGGAGGCCAGGGCTCTATAGGGATGCATCAGGAGGTCACCAGCTCCCATTTCATGTTATCGTGACACCAGCGTGCGCTTGTACTCGTGCATTTTCCTATCACGCTCCAGTGCGGGAATTAAGGTGAGCACATTGTCTTTGTACCGGGGATCCAGCAGGGTGGCCACCCAGTAGTCAGCACACGTTAAAATGTGGGCAACTCTGCTGTCGTTGCGCAGGCATTGCAGCATGTAGTCGCTCATGTGTGCCAGGCTGCCCAGAGGTAAGGACAAGCTGTCCTATGTGGGAGGCGTATCGTCATCGTCCTCCGTTTCCCCAGCCACACACCAGTGATGGGCCCGAGCTGCGTTGGGGCAACCCCGCTGTGAACATGCTTCTTCCTCCTCCAACTCTTCCTCATCCTCGTCCTCCAGTAGTGGGCCCTGGATGGACAAATTTGTACCTGGCCTCTGCTGTTGCAAAAAACCTCCCTCTGAGCCACTTCTAAAAGACTGGCCTGAAAGTGTTAGGAATTACCACTCTTCCTCCTCCTCCTGGGCCACATCCTCTTCTATCATCGCCCTTGGAGTTTTCTCCAGGAGACATAGAAGTGGTATTATAACGCTGATAACGGTGTCATTGCCACTGGCCATGTTGGTGGAGTACTCGAAACAGGGAACACAGGTCTCGCATGGAGGCCCAGTCATTGGTGGTGATGTAGTGCTGTTCCGCAGTGCAACTCACTCATTCGTGCTGCAGCTAAAACTCCACTATGGCCTGCTTCTGCTCGCACAGTCTCTCCAGCATGTGCAAAGTGTAGTTCCACCAGGTGGGCCCCGTCGCATATGAGGCGGTGAGCGGAAAGACCGAAGTTACGCTGTAGCGCAGATAGGCGAGCAGCGGCAGGATAAGAACGCCAGAAGCCCGCACAGACAGCCCGCACTTTATGCAGCTGCTCTGACATGTCGGGGTAGTTGTGAATGAACTTCTGCACCACCAAATTCAGCATATGCGCCAGGCAAGGGATGTGCGTCCCAGAGCTGCGACGAGATTTCGCCCATTATCGCACACCACCAGGCCAGGCTTGAGGCTCACCATAAGCAACCACTGGTCGATCTGTTGTTCTATACCCCGCCACAACTCCTGCGCGGTGTGGGGCCTGTCCCCCAAACACATGAGTTTCAGAACGGCCTGCTGACGTTTACCCTGGGCTGTGCTGAAGTTGGTGGTGAAGGTCTGTGGCTGACCGGATGAGCAGGTGGAAGAAGAGGAGGAGGAAGCCGAGTAGGAGGAGGAGGCAACAGGAGGCAAAGAATGATGCCCTGCAATCCTTGGCGGCGGAAGGATGTGCGCCAAACAGCTCTCCGCCTGTGGCCCAGCCACCACTACATTTACCCAGTGTGCAGTTAAGGAGATATAGTGTCCCTGGCCGTGCTTACTGGTCCACGTATCTGTGGTTAGGTGGAACTTGCCACCAATGGCGTTATGCAGTGCACACTTGATTTTATTCGATACTTGGTTGTGCAGAGATGGCACGGTTCTCTTGGAGAAGTAGTGGCTGCTGGGAACGATGTACTGTGGGACAGCCACTGCCATCAGCTGTTTGAAACTGTCTGTGTCCACCAGCCTGAATGAAAGCATTTCAAAGGCCAGTATGGGCTAGGTGGGAATTTACGCTTTCTCTCCAAGGTTTCTGAGATGGAGAGCTAAACGCTGCCGTGTGACATGGTGGAGATGCTTGGTGACGGAGGTAGTGGTCTTGGTGGGACATCCTCTGTTCACTGGGCGGCAGGTGCCAACATTCCTCTAGAGGCGGAGGAAGACGCCGAGGCAGCAGCAGAAAAGGGAGCAGAAGTGGCCTGAGCCGTTTCTTGGTTTTGAAGTTGCTTAATCCACTGCAGCCCGTGTCTCGCATGTAGATGCCTGGTCCTGCAGGTTGTGCTATGGTTCAGAACATTAATGCCTCGCTTCAAGCTCTGATGGCACAGCGTGCAAACCACTCGGGTCTTGTCGTCAGCACATTGTTTAAAGAAGTGCCATGCCAGGGAACCCCTTGAAGCTGCCTTTGGGGTGCACGGTCCCTGGTGGCGGTGGCCAGTAGCAGGTGAACTCTCTTGGCGGCGGCTGTTCTGCTTTTGCCCCCTGCTCCCTCTTTTGCTACGCTGTTGGCTCAGTCTCACCACTGCCTCTTCCTCTGAACTATGAAAGTCAGTGGCACGACCTTCATTCCATGTGGGGTCTAGGACCTCATCGTCCCCTGCATCGTCTTCCACACAGTACTCCTCCCTGACCTCCTGTTCAGTCTGCACACTGCAGTAAGACACAGCAGTTGGCACCTGTGTTTCGTCATCATCAGAGATGTGCGGACTCTGCTGAGGTGGTATTCCCATGTCCTCATCAGGAAACATTGTGCGTCAGTGCATTCTATGTCTTCCACCGCCGGGGAAGGGCTAGGTGGATGCCCCTTGGGAAACCCTGCCAGCAGAGTCATCAAACAGCATAAGAGACTGCTGCATAACTTGAGGCTCAGACAGGTTCCCTGATATGCATGGGGGTGATGTGACAGACTGATGGGCTTTGTGTTCAGTCGCCACCTGTGCGCTTTGTGCAGAAGACTGGGAGGGAGATAATGTGAACCTGCTGGATCCACTGTCGGCCACCCAATCGACTAGCGCCTGTACTTGCTCAGGCCTTATCCTTAGAACGGCATTAGGCCCGACCAAATAATCGCTGTCGTTTCTGGCGGCTACTGGGACCTGATGTAGTTGACTAGGATGTGTAGCTGTGGCAGAACGGCCACGTCCTCTCCCAGCACCAGAGGGTCAACTAACACTACCACGATCATGTCTGCGTCCCTTATTAGATGTTTTCCTCATTGTTATCGTTCACCACAATAAGGAAAAACTTATTTGGCCCAATGTATAGAGTTCAAATTAAGGCTTTATTTTTTACAGGCACCTAACACTATCTAGCTATCTATTTATGTATCGTATTACACTAATACAGGCACAAAACAACAAAAAACGACCTAGAGTGTCTTAACCTGAACAGTAATCACTATAATAGTGGGGTATGTAACTAGACAACTCAATCATTTACATAACAGGAAAAGCTCGCAAATCTAGCAAAAAAAAAATACAGAGGAAAAAATGGAGCTCACAACTTCCAAGTATGAAAAATATATATCTTTTATTGTTACATAGTAATACATTTTTTATGTTAAAAGGGGGGTGGGGAGCAAAGAAACACCATCCAAGTACACCAGGTCAAAATTCCATTGCATACAGTCAAAGAATACATCATTGTACCATATAAAATATTTGTGGTCAGGGCTACGGAGACCCACCGTAACTGCAAGACACATCTTACCTAACTAAATGGCTAGTGGTGTGCCTGTAGCCATGTCCGTGTGTAGGCCTATAAAGGGGGGTATACCCTGTAGAAGTGAAAATAGAAAGGGAGGGAGGGTGGGGCAACTGAGAAAACGCCCGCCCCTAGGTGGGGCTGTGCCTGGTTTAAGTAGAGCCTCCGCCCCTCCCACAAATGTAGCCTAATCAGACTGCCATACTTGTGGTCAGGGCTACGGACACGAAAGCCGAAGAGCCCTAGTGGGATAAACACCGAGACCCACCGTAACTGCAAGACACATCTTACCTAACTAAATGGCTAGTGGTGTGCCTGTAGCCATGTCCGTGGGTAGGCCTATAAAAGGGGGGCAAAACCAGCCATGTAGGGTGAAAAGAGACTTGAATGGCCTGTGCAAAGAAACCCCGTATCCAAACTGCGAAGCAATATCTCCCACGAGAGTTCGGGTACATAAGTCAACCATAATGACGCCTGCATCCATCCTGCGGATAGAGCCAGGACAGAATGCTGAATGTCGCAGATACTGCCTCAATGCACGAGGGAGGAACTGGGAAACGCTTCACAAGGAAGCGTGGACGATACTAACTAAACCTTGGTTGTGGTGCGAGCACTGACAAATTCCCCCTAGCCTTATGAGACCGGAGAACTGAGAGCCTAACTGTCTAGACTATGCAAAGAAGGGCCCGAAGAATACCATGTAGGCCAGGAGAGGATGTAAAGCAATAAGCTAAGAACGTAGTATATGGAATCCTGTCGATGCCCTCACGTGAGTGAAGGAGTGCGATTGCGGTAAGCTGCTGGCGATTTAGTTCGCAGACCTGGCTGATTGAAAACGTAACTGGCATGGTAATACAAATGACAAATATGAGGGGTAAACAAGAAAATAAACTAAAAAAGTGGCCTGAAGAAAGTACAGGCGGGATTACACCATGGGCCTGACCGATGTGATAGGCGATACTTAAAATAACCACATTTCCTGAAAAAACCTGACAGGAGAATATCGTGAACATGAGACCAGACCAACGATGCCGGTGACACCTAATGACGAGTGTCATTCGGTACGAGAACCTGAAGGTAGGTGGCCGATGACACCAATGACTTGAACTCTGGAAATTGAAATCTGGTCCTAGGGGTGGGGGAGTATAGCCAGACAGGTGATCTGTCGACCAGGCAGGAGTTCGTGAGCTGGTCACATTGATTATTGAACGTGAAGAAAGACATAAGCGAGCAACCAACTATGGTGATTGAAAACGTAGGATGAAGAATGCAACAAGAACAGACAATAGGTTTAAAACAGAAGCCTAAGTGTGACATAAATAATTGAATGTGGATGATTGGAATGTAATGGGCTAAGGACGTTGAGTTAGAGAACAAGGGTCTAACAAAATGAACAAGAGCTATGACACCCGGGTGGCCCACGCTCCTAATGACAATACCGATACGTTGTATGTGGCGGCAGTGGCGCCGCCTCCCATCCTGTATGTACCACGATTAAGTCCATTAGTATGTTTCTGGAATCGGCTCCCTGTCAGCCGAGCATAGCAAATGACCTACCATAATCCCTGCCAAGCACTAAATTGTCCGCAGAGGGAACGGAATGGTAACGAGGAGTGACCAGCAAAGGAAGCAATGCAGAAATGAGGAGCAAACGGAAAGAATCCATGCAGCACCCAAAGTCTGCCAGAAGAAGCAGTGTTGTAAAGAAGCCTGTCCAGAAGAGGGACGGTGTAGTAAAGACTAAACCCGGAGAGTAAGCATATCCGACTATCCGGTGAAGGTAGCCGTGCAGTAAAAGATTCTCCAGCCGAGGGAGCAGTGCAGTAAAGCAAGTGCCCAGCAGAGGGAGCAAAGCGACGGTAGAACCAGCAGGGAGAGTGGTGCCATCAGAATGAGAGTCTGGTGGAAAGCTATGTGGTGATAAGGAGAGACCAACCAAGGAAATGACGACTGTGAAGCAGAACAAAATGGTAATAATAATTATGTTTGCCGAGGGACTAGAAGAACAGGAGAGCGCAATGCAAAGGACTGCCTGGCGGGTGGAGCCGCACAGCGATACCGCCTGTGGCATGCAGAACGAATGCATATGTACGTACGATACCTAACTGGCAGACCGCAGGAAGTTATAACTATGACAAATGGCCTCAATAATATGCGTACTAATTAAAACCGAGGGTCTAGCCTGAATACCGGACAGGCTAATGTTACTGAAAAAGTTGCCTGACCCGCATGGCAGGTGACCCTGACCAGACTGAGCTCCATTAAGGAAGAGTACACCTGGGGAAGCGTGGCAGACGATGGATGCACCACCAACAGACTTTAGAAAAGTGGCCTGCGCCCAGATGAACAAAGAAGCAGATATGGATGTGAGACATTTGGGCCAAATCAACCTGGATGCACAGAAGTTCAACCCACCAGGTAGATCACCAGGCAGGACGAAAAACAGTCATCGGCCCCCCGAAACCAAGGGGGCCGAAGCAGTCATCGTGCCCCCCAAACCATGGGGCTGAAGCAGTCATCGTGCCCCCCAAGCCATGGGGCCGAAGCGGTCATCATGCCCCCGAAGCCATGGAGCCGAAGCGGTCATCGTGCCCCCGAAGCCATGGAGCCGAAGCCGTCATCGTGCCCCTGAAGCCATGGAGCCGAAACAGTCATCGGTCCCCCGAAACCATGGGGCCGAAGCGGTCATCGTGTCCCTAAAGCCATGGGGCCGAAGCGGTCATCTTGCCCACGAAGCCATGGGGCCAAAGCGGTCATTGTGCCCCCGAAGCCATGGAGCCGAAGCGGTCATCTTGCCCCCGAAGCCATGGGGCCGAAGCGATCATTGTGCCCCCGAAGCCATGGGGCCGAAATGGTCATCGTGCCCCCGAATTCATGGGGCCAAAGCGGTCATCTTGCCCCCGAAGCCATGGGGCCGAAGCGGTAATTGTGTCCCCGAAGCCATGGAGCCGAATCGGTCATCGTGCCCCCGAAGCCATGGAGCCGAAGCAGTCGTCGAGCCCCCAGCCATAGGGGCGAAGCAGCCTTCGAGCCCCCGAAGCCATGGAGCCGAAGCAATCAGCGAGCCCTCAAAGCCATGGGGCCAAAGCAATCAGCGAGCCCTCAAAGCCATGGGGCCGAAGCAGTCAGCGAGCCCTCAAAGCCATGGGGACGAAGCAGTCAGCGAGCCCTCAAAGCCATGGGGACGAAGCAGTCAGCGAGCTCTCAAAGCCTTGGGGACGAACCAAGCCATGAGGCCAAGCAGTCATGGGGTCCCCAAGCCATAAAGCAAAAGCGAACATGGGGCCCCCCAAATCCTGAGGCCAAGTAATCATAGGGCCCCCAAGCCATGAGGCCCGAGCTACCATAGGGGGCCCCCATAGCCATGAGGCCAAAGCAAACATGGGCCCCCAAAGCAATGAGGCCACAGAAATCGCGAGAACCTCAAGTCATGAGGCCAAGCAGCCATGGGGCCCACAAGGCATGCGGCCAAGAAGACATGGGGCCCCCAGAGCCATGAGACCAAAGCAGTCATGAGGTCCCCAAGCTGTGAAGCCAAGGTAGTCCTCGAGACCCTGATGCCAAGGGGCAGAAGCGGTCATCATGCCCCCGACACCATAAGGTCGGAGCGGTCATGGAACCCCTGCTCCCTGAGGCCAAAGCAGTCATGGCGCCTCCGCGGCCATGAGGCCAAAGCAATCAAGGGGCCGCCGCAGCCTTGCGGCCCAAGCAATTAAGGGGCCCCTGGGGCCATGAGGCCGTCCTTGATGTATGTGATGGGTAAAGGTAAATAAGAGTGAGCCAACATGATGTAAAAAGCAACAACTAGGATGATTGGGAAGTCTAAAAGTGGCCTGGAAAGGAACGTGAATGCTGACAGGTATGGACATTAGTAATGCGAACAACGGACATAAGCATAAAACCGAAACCAGCCATAAAACATAAAAATGTAAACGTGGAATATGAAACGAAGAAGAGAGAACAACCAAAACCTGAGGCATTGCGATTTGCAAAGTCAAGTACCTTGTCGCGACAAACAACTGAAAAACTTGAAAGAAACAGTAGTGAGTAGGAAGCTCAAACCCTAATGACCCACTAGCCCCAGCTGAGAGGCTGTTTATTGAACTAGGACAGTGGGAGAAATCTTAGTGAATACAAACCAGAAGTAAAGGAGACCAGACAAAAGATTGTTTTTTTGTTTTTTTCTTGCTTGCAACTAGAGAAAAGACCCACTTGATGTATACTGCGCAGAAAAACCAGATGTAAAGGAAATGATCATTGATGCCTGTCATGTTTGACAGGAGAGTGGCACCGGAGCCGCCAACTGCCTCGGTGTGACTATCGAGTAAAACAACCGTGACGTAGAAACCGACGGGAGAATGTGGCTTGAATGGGAGCATGGTGTGCCAGCAAATGGGTGACTGTGGACCTGGAATGAGTAAAACCTAAAAAAACATGGTATATCCAAAATGCAGACCTGAGTGTGAGCAGAGTAAGATAGCTTCGCGACAGCGAACGCATGGACGCAGTTCTAGCAGGGAATGGAGTGTAGTACTAGATGTAACAGCAAACGTGTGAACTCAGCTAGAGCGTGAAAGGAGTATTAACTTGCTGTAACAGCAGTAGAGATGGCCCGAACTATCCGCCGGCAAACAGTTCCCGGCGAACATAGCTTGTTCGCGTTCGCCTCAACGGGCGAACACATGCGATGTTCGGTCCGCCACCTATACATCATCATTGAGCAAACTTTGACCCTGTACTGTACCTCACAGTCAGCAGACACATTCCAGCCAATCAGCAGCATACCCTCCCTCCCAGACCCTCCCATCTTCTGAACAGCATCCATTTTAGATTCATTCGGAATTTGCAGTCTTAGTGAGAGGAGGGAGAGTGTAGTTGCTGCTGATTTAATAGGGAAATCGATAGCTAGGCTAGTGAATTCAATGTCCACTCCAGTCCTGAAAGACTCATCTGATCTCTGCTGTAAGGACAGCATCCTGACAACACCCCAAAAAGCCCTTTTTAGGGCTGCAACATTAGGTTTTTCTCCATATACATATTGCAGTTGCCTGGCCTGCCTGTGTGTGAGGAGCTGCAGGCCCACAGACTGTAGTGTGCCCACTGCCAGTGCCCACCCCTGTCATCCCATGTGGCACAGGACTTTGCATCAAAAAAAGGCATTTCATTTTACACTTTAATCTAAGGTTAGTTGCCTGCCAGTGTGTGTCAGGCTGACTTCCACTGACTGTAGTGTGCCCACTGCCAGTGCCCACCACTCATACCGGCTGGCACAGGACTTTGCATAAAAAGGCATTTAATTTTTTCACTTTAGTGTAATTTCAGTTGCTTGCCTGCTGCTAGTGTGTGTCAGGCCGACTTCCACTGACTGTAGTGTGCCCACTGCCAATGCCCACCCCTGTCATCCCGTGTGGCACAGGACTTTGCATCAAAAAAGGCATTTCATTTTTACACTTTAATCTAAGGTTAGTTGCCTGCCAGTGTGTGTTAGGCTGACTTCCACTGACTGTAGTGTGCCCACTGCCAGTGCCCACCACTCATACCGGCTGGCACAGGACTTTGCTAAAAAAGCCATTTAATATTTACACTTTAGTGTAATTTCAGTTGCTTGCCTGCTGCTAGTGTGTGTCAGGCCGACTTCCACTGACTGTAGTGTGCCCACTGCCAGTGCCAACCACTGATACCGGGTGGCACAGTAGCTTGCCGATAAATAAGGCATTTAATTTTTAGACAGTAGTCTAAATTCAGTTGCTTGCCTGCTGCCAGTGTGTGTCAGGCCCACTTCCACTGACTGTAGTGTGCCCACTGCCAGTGCCAACCACTCATACCGGGTGGCACAGTAGCTTGCCGATAAATAAGGCATTTCATTTTTAGACAGTAGTCTAAATTCAGTTGCTTGCCTGCTGCCAGGTGTGTGTCAGGCCCACTTCCACAGACTGTAGTGTGCCCACTGCCAGTGCCAACCACTCATACCGAGTGGCACAGTAGCTTGCCGATAAATAAGGCATTTCATTTTTAGACAGTAGTCTAAATTCAGTTGCTTGCCTGCTGCCAGTGTGTGTCAGGCCCACTTCCACAGACTGTAGTGTGCCCACTGCCAGTGCCAACCAACCACTGATACCGGGTGGCACAGTAGCTTGCCGATAAATAAGGCATTTAATTTTTAGACAGTAGTCTAAATTCAGTTGCTTGCTTGCTGCCAGTGTGTGTCAGGCCCACTTCCACAGACTGTAGTGTGCCCACTGCCAGTGCCAACCAACCACTGATACCGGGTGGCACAGTAGCTTGCCGATAAATAAGGCATTTAATTATTAGACAGTAGTCTAAATTCAGTTGCTTGCCTGCTGCCAGTGTGTGTCAGGCCCACTTCCACTGACTGTAGTGTGCCCACTGCCAGTGCCAACCACTCATACCGGGTGGCACAGTAGCTTGCCGATAAATAAGGCATTTCATTTTTACACATTAGTCTAATTTCAGTTGCTTGCCTGCTGCCAGTGTGTGTCAGGCCCACTTCCACAGACTGTAGTGTGCCCACTGCCAGTGCCCACCACTGATACCGGGTGGCACAGTACCTAGCACGCGTGGTACCACTTATCTAAAAAAAAATGACAGGCAGAGGCAGGCCACCCCGCAGGGGCCGTCGTGGTCGTGGTGCTGTGATTTCCACTGTCCCTGGAATAATGCCTAGTGTTCAGAGGCCACGTACCCTGAACCCGAAAAATTCTGAGGACATAGTTGACTGGCTTAGACAGGACACCCAATCTTCAACAGCTTCCGCTAAGAACCTTGACGCACCATCCTCCTCCAGCTCAGCTTTGGTCACCTGCTCTCAAGATACCACGCACCCGCCCGCCGCCACTACCACCACAGCCACCACAGCCACTTCACTTGATCCGTCAGAGG
>CM065590.1:584170091-584200940 GCA_033119425.1 Bufotes viridis
GTCAAGTCCCCTACATTACCTTTTGTATAATTTAGGGGTGACATAGTCCATTTCTGTAGTCTCGGGCAAAAATCTGTATTGTGGTGCTATAGAGCACTTGTTCATACAACGCACCAAAAGGTGTTTTCAATTTCATTTGAAGTGGTGGGTGGCTTACATAATTTGGCCAAAATATAAACTAATGCCTCATCTAACATCCAGCATAGTGGCAGGACGGAGCTCTAGCTGCAGTGTGCCATTGCACCTTTGTTTTTACGTTTTCAATTTCAGCAGTAAAATAGTGCATTATTGTATTTTGGTCCACAAAGCAGTTTTAAATACAGCACCCAAATACCTATTTTACATTTCTGCAGTGAAATAGTGCATCAGTTTTTTTTGGGGGGAAAAAAAGCCGTATTCCTGGTCCACAAAGCAGTTGTGCATACAGCATACAAATACCTTTTTTAAATCTCAGCACTGAAATTGTGCATTAGTGTGTTTTAGGGGAAAAAAAAGCCGTGTTCTTGGTTCGCAAAGCAGTTGTGCATACAGTGTACGAATACCTACAATTAGTTTTCAGCCATTAAATAGTGCATTTGTGAATTAGGCCTCATGCACACGACCGTTGTTTGTTTCCGCGTCCGTTCCGTTTTTTTTCACAGATAGGATGCTTCCCCATTCATTTCAATGGGTCCGTCAAAAAATGCGGATGGTCAACCGTTTTTGTTCCGCTTCCGTGATCCATGGTTTCATTCCGTCAAAAAAATAGTGCATGACCTATTTTTTTCACGGTCATGGACAAGGATAGGCATTTTTACAATGGATTTGCCATAAAAATCGGATCCGTCAAAAAAGCGGTCCGTCATCCGTTTTTTTGACGGACGCGAAATTTCAAGGAGGAGCGGACGCAGAGGCAGGCAACGGTCGTGTGCATGAGGCCTAATGGAGATAAAAAGACGTGTTCTTGGTCCACAAAGCAGATGTACATACAGCGTACAAATACCTATTTTAAATCTCAGCACTGAAATAGTGCATTAGTGTGTTTTATGGGAAAAAAGCTGTGTTCTTGGTTCACAAAGCAGTTGTGCATACAGAGTACAAATATGTACGTTTAATTTTCAGTCGTTAAATAGTGCATTTGTGAATTATGGGGAAAAAAGTTGTGTTTTTGGTCCACAAAGCAGTTGTGCATACAGCGTACGAATACATATTTTACATTGCTGCAGTGAAATAGTGCATCAGTGTAGTTTTGGGATAAAAAGTATTCCAGGTCCACAAAGCAGTTTTAAATACACTGCCCAAATTTGTATTTTAAATTTCAGCACTGAAATAGTGCATTTTTCTGTTTTGTTGAAAAAAAGCTGTATTCTTGCTTCACAGAGCAGTTGTGCATACAGCGGACATATACCTATTTTAAATCTCAGCACTGAAATAATGCACTAGTGTGTTGTACTGAAAAAAAAGCTGTGTTCTTGGTTCACAAAGCAGTTGTACATACAGTGTACACATACATATTTTACATTTTTGCAGTGAAATAGTGCATCAGTGTATTTGTAGGAAAAAAAAAATCGGAATTCCTGGTCCACAAAGCAGTTTTAAATACACCGCCCAAATTCGTATTTTAAATTTCAGCCCTGAAATAGTGCATTTTTCTGTTTTATTTTAAAAAAAAAGCTGTATTCTTGCTTCACAGAGCAGTTGTGCATACAGAGTACAGATACCTATTTTACATTTCTGCACTGAAATAGTACATTAGTGTTTTTTTGGGAAAAAAAGCCGTATTCTTGGTCCACAGAGCAGTTTTCAATAAAGGGCACAAATAGCTACGTTTAAATTTCAGCAAAAAACGTATTTTTAAATTTAGCAGTGACATATTGCATTTCTGTAGTTTGTTGCAATAAACACTGGTTTTGTGATACATAGCAGATCTGAGGTCTACCCTGTATTTCAGTCATGTAAAGTAACCTTTTGAACTCTGCATTTACATAGTTGGTTGCAAACACACTGGTTTTGTGGAAGATAGAGTTGAGCGAACACCTGAATGTTCAGGTTTGAGAAGTTCGGCCAAACTTTGCGAAATTGTTCGGGTTTGGGATCCGAACTCGACCTGAACTTGACCCCGAGCCCGAACCCCATTGAAGTCAATGGGGACCCAAACTTTGGGCACTAAAAGGCTATAAAATAGCCCAGGACAGGGCTAGAGGTGAAATAGGAAGTTGGGGTGGCGTCAGGTGGGAATGCTATGGGAGTTGAAGTTCTCATCACAGTCAAAAGAATTCATGTCTGCCTGCAGTGCCACAGGCCTCATTCACAGACTCAGGTCCATGGCAACCATACATGGGAGTTGAAGTTCACATCACAGCCAAGAAGTATTCATGTCTGCCAGCAGTGACACAGGCCTTATTCCAGTGCTTCTCAATTATTTTCTGTCATGCCCCCCTAGGAAGAAGAAAACATTTGGCGCCCCGCGCGACTGTAAATAGTATCATTTGTCTATAAAATTGTTATAAGTACACCAATCTCCCCACAGGTGAGGGCCATTAACCCCCTCCACCCCCAAATCATGTGCAGGCTCCATTAACCCCCAAATCATGTGCAGGCTCCATTAACCCCCAAATCATGTGCAGGCTCCATTAACCCCCTCCCCCAAATCATGTGCAGGCTCCATTAACCCCCCAATCATATGCAGGCTCCATTAACCCCCTCCCCAATCATGTGCAGGCTACAATAACCCCTCCCCCAAATCATGTGCAGGGTCCAGGCTTCCCCCTCCCCCAAATCATGTGCAGGCTCTCTCCCCCTCCCAATAGGGTCCAGGGTCCCCCACCCACCCAATACTTACCTCCCTGGAGCGGGGATGCAGGCCTCTTCCGGCCTGTGTCCCGCTCTGCACTCTGCTCAGGCGGCGCGATGACGTCATCGCTCCGCCTGAACCGCTCTGATAGGCTGCCGGCACAAGGCCCGCAGCCTATCAGAGGAGCAGGGAGGGAGACGCCTCTCCCTCCACTGCCGCACAGCACAGTGATCTGTATCGCTGTCCAGAGGACGGCGATACAGATCACTATGGAGATGAACGCTTCCACAGTGGAGCGTTCATCTCCTATCACCTGGAGCCCCCTTTACGGAGCCTCGCGCCCCATGGGGCGAGCCCACTATTTGAGAAACGCTGCCTTATTCAAATATTCAGGCCCACGGGACCCACAAAGAGGAGAGTTAAAATCACGCCAAGACAGTATTGATTTAACCCAGCAATGCCACAGGCCTCATTCACAGATTCAGACCCATGGCACCCACAAAGAGGAGAGTTACAATCATGCCAAATCAGTATTGATTTCACCCAGCAGTGCCTGAGGCCTCATTTACTAATTCAGGAGGACCATGGCACCAAAATAGAGGAGAGCGGTCCCGTAACAGCAACACAGGCCTTAGGTCAAACTGAAATGGAACAGGCCATTATCATTTATGTAGGCCCCTGACAACCAGACAGAGGAGAGGTCATTTGACAGTAAAACGAGTTTAATCTCTTCCACCAAGACAACAAATGATTAAACGACATATAGGCCACTGACACCCACACAATAGGGCAGTCATTTGACAGTAAAAAGAGTTAAATGTCTCCCACCAAGACAGCAAGCAAGTAAACGAAATATAGGCCCCTGACACCCACACAATGGGGCAGTCATTTGACAGTAAAAGAGTTAAATGTCTCCCACCAAGACATCAAGCAAGTAAACGAAATATAGGCCCCTGACACCCACACAATGTGGCGGTCATTTGACAGTACAAAGAGTTTAATCTCTCCCACCAAGACAACAAATGATTAAACGACATATAGGCCCCTGACACCCACACTATGGAGCAGTCATTTGACAGTAAAAGAGTTAAATGTCTCCCACCAAGACAGCAAGCAAGTAAACGAAATATAGACCCCTGACTAGAGATGAGCGAACATTAAAAAAGTCCGTTGTTCGGCGTTCGGGTGGTGGTAAGTCGCGCATGCCGTTATGGATTCCACTATAGCGGCATATGGAATCCATAAGGGCGGCTGCCACCAACCCGAACTGTTGCACAGCCGGAAGGACCTGGGGTGACGTCACTGTCATGTGATCAGTGCAGGGGCGTGGCTCAGCACTGGATTTGATCCCGTGCTGAGCCTTATGCCGCTATAGTGGAATCCATAACGGCATGCGCGACTTACCACCACCCGAACGCCGAACAACGGACTTTTTTTTAATGTTCGCTCATCTCTACCCCTGACACCCACACAATGGGGCAGTCATTTGACAGTAAAAAGAGTTTAATATCTCCTCCAAGAGAGCAAATAATTAAACGACATATAGGCGACTGACACCCACACAATGGGGCGGTCATTTGACAGTAAAAAGAGTTTAATATCTCCAACCAAGACAACAAATGATTAAACGACATATAGGCCCCTGACACCCAGACAGAGTAGAGGTCATTCGACATCAAAACGAGGATAGTGTCACCCACGAAAGCAACAAGCGATTATCTGAATTGTAGGCCCCTGGCACCCAGACAGGGGAGAAAGGTCCCATAGCAGCAAAACAGGCATCATGATACCCACCATTGGAACAGGCCACTTTCAGTTATTTAGGCCCCAGCACCCCGACAGAGTAGAGAGGTCCCATAGCAGCAAAACAGGCATTATGTTACCCACCAATGGAACAGGCCACTTTCAGTAATTTACGCCCCAGCACCCAGACAGAGAAGAAGTCATTTGAAAGCAAAAAGAGGTTGATGTCACACACCAAAGCAGCAGGCGATTAGCTGAAATGTAGGCCCCTGGCACCCAGACAGAGGAGAGATTCATTCAACTTAGGGTTGCCCCCAAAATTATGGTACAATTAAATAAAGAGGATTCAATAAAGAAGTGCCCTGGGGTATAAGAATGTATGGTTGAGGGCAAGGCAATTATAAATGTATATTCTGCACAAGGGATGGACTGGTCCTGTGGGATCCATGCCTGGTTCATTTTTATTAACCTCAGTTTGTCCACATTGGCTGTGGACAGGCGGCTGCTTTTGTCTGTAATGATGCCCCCTGCCGTGCTAAATACACGTTCAGACAATACACTGGCCGCAGGGCAGGTCAGCACCTCCAAGGCATAAAGGGCTAGATTTGGCCATGTGGACAATTTGCTGGTGGTGCAGTTATCTGTGGCGTGGTGGAAAAACTTTTCTACATCTCGGCCATGTTAACCCTGCCTTCAGAGGAGCTGGTCGTGACACAGCTGCATTGGCGACCTCTTGCTGTTCCTCTGCCTTCGCCTTGTGATTCCACTTGTCCCCCTGTGTCAGTCGGGAATGCTCTCAGGAGCTCATCCACGAGCCGTCACGGCATGAAGTGGGGAAAATCCCCCACCGTGCATCGTCCGTGGCCGCGGGGACAGATAACAGGAAAAGGGAGCTGGTGACCTCCTGAAGCATCCCTATAGAGCCCTGGCCTCCTAACTGTATGGGCCCTCCTACCTTCAAGGTCGAGACGGGCACTTTTTGGGCAGTGTCACCAGTGGTCTTCTTCTGACTGTCTCGGTGGCCGTCAGCCTGGGACCTTTGTATGGTCCAGGTGTGTTGGCGGCAGTCCAGGAGGGGGACACTGGTGGTCTTTGGCATTGCCCCTCCCCCTCACCTTGTGGTTTGCCCTTCCAACCTCCCCTTGTGGTTTGCCCTTCCAACCTACCCTTTTCGGTTGGGGGGCTTTGAGGGGTGGGAGTGTCACGACCTGCGGTGGGTTGTGACCCTTGTCTCTACATGCGGTTGCCGTTGGCAACACAGATGTCACAACCTCTGTTGAGGTTGTGTTTGTCATGACCCGCGGTGGGTTGTGACTCTTGTTTTACATGCCGTTGCCGGCGGCAACTGGTATGTCATGACCTGTCTTGAGGTTGTGTTCCTCTGTCTCACATGCTCTTGCCAGCGGCATGGTTTTCGTATGCCGCGCGTGGGGCTATATGATGTTGTCTCATGTGCGGTTGACGCTGGCAACTTTGTGTCTAGAGCATGCGAGACACTCACATCTGTGTGGTGTGCTTTTTCCCTGTGTGTGATGCACATGGGGTTAATGTCTTTGTGCTAGGTGTGGTGTGAACAGAGTTAATGGGTGTGTAGTGGGTGTGACGTCAGACCTCCTTATGTGTGTGTGTTTGGAGCCTAAGGTCAGTTTTGTTTCTCCAGCCACAGTGAGAGTGTGTGCTGGAGCTTGTTGTGTGTTCCCACTGTTATGTCTCTATAAGCCACCCTTATTCATTGAATCGGTTTCGTTGTCCATTGTTTACCTGGTCTGTTTGGTGTATCCCCTCCAGTGTGCTTGTTTTGCTCATCCCCACCTTGTGTTGTTGTTATGGTGTGGGTCTGTCTGGAGTGTGGTCATAGTTGTTTGTTGCTCCGGAAGGGGCTTGCTTTCCCGGAGGGATTTAAGCAAAGACCAGATGGTGTGCTGCCTCTGTTACTTACCTGTCGTGCGGGCGTACACTGTCTGGTTCCCGGCTGCAGAGGGGCCTCTGGAGACTCCTGCCCATCTGTGGTATTGGATGAGCAGGTGGTCTCTGCCCAGTCATTATATCAAGGGTTAAGCAGGGATTCTTAGGGCTCCAGGTTCCTGAGGTATCGGCCCTCCTACCTTTAAGGTCAGCACATATAGTTAGGAGGCCAGGGCTCTATAGGGATGCATCAGGAGGTCACCAGCTCCCATTTCATGTTATCGTGACACCAGCGTGCGCTTGTACTCGTGCATTTTCCTATCACGCTCCAGTGCGGGAATTAAGGTGAGCACATTGTCTTTGTACCGGGGATCCAGCAGGGTGGCCACCCAGTAGTCAGCACACGTTAAAATGTGGGCAACTCTGCTGTCGTTGCGCAGGCATTGCAGCATGTAGTCGCTCATGTGTGCCAGGCTGCCCAGAGGTAAGGACAAGCTGCCCTATGTGGGAGGCGTATCGTCATCGTCCTCCGTTTCCCCCCAGCCACACACCAGTGATGGGCCCGAGCTGCGTTGGGGGCAACCCCGCTGTGAACATGCTTCTTCCTCCTCCAACTCTTCCTCATCCTCGTCCTCCAGTAGTGGGCCCTGGATGGACAAATTTGTACCTGGCCTCTGCTGTTGCAAAAAACCTCCCTCTGAGCCACTTCTAAAAGACTGGCCTGAAAGTGTTAGGAATTACCACTCTTCCTCCTCCTCCTGGGCCACATCCTCTTCTATCATCGCCCTTGGAGTTTTCTCCAGGAGACATAGAAGTGGTATTATAACGCTGATAACGGTGTCATTGCCACTGGCCATGTTGGTGGAGTACTCGAAACAGCGCAACAGGGAACACAGGTCTCGCATGGAGGCCCAGTCATTGGTGGTGATGTAGTGCTGTTCCGCAGTGCATATAGCCAGACAGGTGATCTGTCGACCAGGCAGGAGTTCGTGAGCTGGTCACATTGATTATTGAACGTGAAGAAAGACATAAGCGAGCAACCAACTATGGTGATTGAAAACGTAGGATGAAGAATGCAACAAGAACAGACAATAGGTTTAAAACAGAAGCCTAAGTGTGACATAAATAATTGAATGTGGATGATTGGAATGTAATGGGCTAAGGACGTTGAGTTAGAGAACAAGGGTCTAACAAAATGAACAAGAGCTATGACACCCGGGGGTGGCCCACGCTCCTAATGACAATACCGATACGTTGTATGTGGCGGCAGTGGCGCCGTCTCCCATCCTGTATGTACCGCGATTAAGTCCATTAGTATGTTTCTGGAATCGGCTCCCTGTCAGCCGAGCATAGCAAATGACCTACCATAATCCCTGCCAAGCACTAAATTGTCCGCAGAGGGAACAGAATGGTAACGAGGAGTGACCAGCAAAGGAAGCAATGCAGAAATGAGGAGCAAACGGAAAGAATCCATGCAGCACCCAAAGTCTGCCAGAAGAAGCAGTGTTGTAAAGAAGCCTGTCCAGAAGAGGGACGGTGTAGTAAAGACTAAACCCGGAGAGTAAGCATATCCGACTATCCGGTGAAGGTAGCCGTGCAGTAAAAGATTCTCCAGCCGAGGGAGCAGTGCAGTAAAGCAAGTGCCCAGCAGAGGGAGCAAAGCGACGGTAGAACCAGCAGGGAGAGTGGTGCCATCAGAATAGAGTCTGGTGGAAAGCTATGTGGTGATAAGGAGAGACCAACCAAGGAAATGACGACTGTGAAGCAGAACAAAATGGTAATAAATTATGTTTGCCGAGGGGACTAGAAGAACAGGAGAGCGCAATGCAAAGGACTGCCTGGCGGGTGGAGCCGCACAGCGATACCGCCTGTGGCATGCAGAACGAATGCATATGTACGTACGATACCTAACTGGCAGACCGCAGGAAGTTATAACTATGACAAATGGCCTCAATAATATGCGTACTAATTAAAACCGAGGGTCTAGCCTGAATACCGGACAGGCTAATGTTACTGAAAAAGTTGCCTGACCCGCATGGCAGGTGACCCTGACCAGACTGAGCTCCATTAAGGAAGAGTACACCTGGGGAAGCGTGGCAGACGATGGATGCACCACCAACAGACTTTAGAAAAGTGGCCTGCGCCCAGATGAACAAAGAAGCAGATATGGATGTGAGACATTTGGGCCAAATCAACCTGGATGCACAGAAGTTCAACCCACCAGGTAGATCACCAGGCAGGACGAAAAACAGTCATCGGCCCCCGAAACCAAGGGGCCGAAGCAGTCATCGTGCCCCCAAACCATGGGGCTGAAGCAGTCATCGTGCCCCCAAGCCATGGGGCCGAGCGGTCATCATGCCCCGAAGCCATGGAGCCGAGCGGTCATCGTGCCCCGAAGCCATGGAGCCGAAGCCGTCATCGTGCCCCTGAAGCCATGGAGCCGAAACAGTCATCGGTCCCCCGAAACCATGGGGCCGAAGCGGTCATCGTGTCCCTAAAGCCATGGGGCCGAAGCGGTCATCTTGCCCACGAAGCCATGGGGCCAAAGCGGTCATTGTGCCCCGAAGCCATGGAGCCGAAGCGGTCATCTTGCCCCGAAGCCATGGGGCCGGGCGATCATTGTGCCCCGAGCCATGGGGCCGAAATGGTCATCGTGCCCCGAATTCATGGGGCCAAGCGGTCATCTTGCCCCGAAGCCATGGGGCCGAAGCGGTAATTGTGTCCCCGAAGCCATGGAGCCGAATCGGTCATCGTGCCCCGAAGCCATGGAGCCGAAGCAGTCGTCGAGCCCCCAGCCATAGGGGCGAAGCAGCCTTCGAGCCCCGAGCCATGGAGCCGAAGCAATCAGCGAGCCCTCAAAGCCATGGGGCCAAAGCAATCAGCGAGCCCTCAAAGCCATGGGGCCGAAGCAGTCAGCGAGCCCTCAAAGCCATGGGGACGAAGCAGTCAGCGAGCCCTCAAAGCCATGGGGACGAAGCAGTCAGCGAGCTCTCAAAGCCTTGGGGACGAACCAAGCCATGAGGCCAAGCAGTCATGGGGTCCCCAAGCCATAAAGCAAAAGCGAACATGGGGCCCCCCAAATCCTGAGGCCAAGTAATCATAGGGCCCCCAAGCCATGAGGCCCGAGCTACCATAGGGGGCCCCCATAGCCATGAGGCCAAAGCAAACATGGGCCCCCAAAGCAATGAGGCCACAGAAATCGCGAGAACCTCAAGTCATGAGGCCAAGCAGCCATGGGGCCCACAAGGCATGCGGCCAAGAAGACATGGGGCCCCCAGAGCCATGAGACCAAAGCAGTCATGAGGTCCCCAAGCTGTGAAGCCAAGGTAGTCCTCGAGACCCCGATGCCAAGGGGCAGAAGCGGTCATTATGCCCCCGACACCATAAGGTCGGAGCGGTCATGGAACCCCTGCTCCCTGAGGCCAAAGCAGTCATGGCGCCTCCGCGGCCATGAGGCCAAAGCAATCAAGGGGCCGCCGCAGCCTTGCGGCCCAAGCAATTAAGGGGCCCCTGGGGCCGTGAGGCCGTCCTTGATGTACGTGATGGGTAAAGGTAAATAAGAGTGAGCCAACATGATGTAAAAAGCAACAACTAGGATGATTGGGAAGTCTAAAAGTGGCCTGGAAAGGAACGTGAATGCTGACAGGTATGGACATTAGTAATGCGAACAACGGACATAAGCATAAAACCGAAACCAGCCATAAAACATAAAAATGTAAACGTGGAATATGAAACGAAGAAGAGAGAACAACCAAAACCTGAGGCATTGCGATTTGCAAAGTCAAGTACCTTGTCGCGACAAACAACTGAAAAACTTGAAAGAAACAGTAGTGAGTAGGAAGCTCAAACCCTAATGACCCACTAGCCCCAGCTGAGAGGCTGTTTATTGAACTAGGACAGTGGGAGAAATCTTAGTGAATACAAACCAGAAGTAAAGGAGACCAGACAAAAGATTGTTTTTTTTTTGTTTTTTTTCTTGCTTGCAACTAGAGAAAAGACCCACTTGATGTATACGCGCAGAAAAACCAGATGTAAAGGAAATGATCATTGATGCCTGTCATGTTTGACAGGAGAGTGGCACCGGAGCCGCCAACTGCCTCGGTGTGACTATCGAGTAAAACAACCGTGACGTAGAAACCGACGGGAGAATGTGGCTTGAATGGGAGCATGGTGTGCCAGCAAATGGGTGACTGTGGACCTGGAATGAGTAAAACCTAAAAAAAACATGGTATATCCAAAATGCAGACCTGAGTGTGAGCAGAGTAAGATAGCTTCGCGACAGCGAACGCATGGACGCAGTTCTAGCAGGGAATGGAGTGTAGTACTAGATGTAACAGCAAACGTGTGAACTCAGCTAGAGCGTGAAAGGAGTATTAACTTGCTGTAACAGCAGTAGAGATGGCCCGAACTATCCGCCGGCAAACAGTTCCCGGCGAACATAGCTTGTTCGCGTTCGCCTCAACGGGCGAACACATGCGATGTTCGGTCCGCCACCTATACATCATCATTGAGCAAACTTTGACCCTGTACTGTACCTCACAGTCAGCAGACACATTCCAGCCAATCAGCAGCATACCCTCCCTCCCAGACCCTCCCATCTTCTGAACAGCATCCATTTTAGATTCATTCGGAATTTGCAGTCTTAGTGAGAGGAGGGAGAGTGTAGTTGCTGCTGATTTAATAGGGAAATCGATAGCTAGGCTAGTGAATTCAATGTCCACTCCAGTCCTGAAAGACTCATCTGATCTCTGCTGTAAGGACAGCATCCTGACAACACCCCAAAAGCCCTTTTAGGGCTGCAACATTAGGTTTTTCTCCATATACATATTGCAGTTGCCTGGCCTGCCTGTGTGTGAGGAGCTGCAGGCCCACAGACTGTAGTGTGCCCACTGCCAGTGCCCACCCCTGTCATCCCATGTGGCACAGGACTTTGCATCAAAAAAGGCATTTCATTTTACACTTTAATCTAAGGTTAGTTGCCTGCCAGTGTGTGTCAGGCTGACTTCCACTGACTGTAGTGTGCCCACTGCCAGTGCCCACCACTCATACCGGCTGGCACAGGACTTTGCATAAAAAAGGCATTTAATTTTTTCACTTTAGTGTAATTTCAGTTGCTTGCCTGCTGCTAGTGTGTGTCAGGCCGACTTCCACTGACTGTAGTGTGCCCACTGCCAATGCCCACCCCTGTCATCCCGTGTGGCACAGGACTTTGCATCAAAAAAGGCATTTCATTTTTACACTTTAATCTAAGGTTAGTTGCCTGCCAGTGTGTGTTAGGCTGACTTCCACTGACTGTAGTGTGCCCACTGCCAGTGCCCACCACTCATACCGGCTGGCACAGGACTTTGCTAAAAAAGCCATTTAATATTTACACTTTAGTGTAATTTCAGTTGCTTGCCTGCTGCTAGTGTGTGTCAGGCCGACTTCCACTGACTGTAGTGTGCCCACTGCCAGTGCCAACCACTGATACCGGGTGGCACAGTAGCTTGCCGATAAATAAGGCATTTAATTTTTAGACAGTAGTCTAAATTCAGTTGCTTGCCTGCTGCCAGTGTGTGTCAGGCCCACTTCCACTGACTGTAGTGTGCCCACTGCCAGTGCCAACCACTCATACCGGGTGGCACAGTAGCTTGCCGATAAATAAGGCATTTCATTTTTAGACAGTAGTCTAAATTCAGTTGCTTGCCTGCTGCCAGTATGTGTCAGGCCCACTTCCACAGACTGTAGTGTGCCCACTGCCAGTGCCAACCACTCATACCGAGTGGCACAGTAGCTTGCCGATAAATAAGGCATTTCATTTTTAGACAGTAGTCTAAATTCAGTTGCTTGCCTGCTGCCAGTGTGTGTCAGGCCCACTTCCACAGACTGTAGTGGGCCCACTGCCAGTGCCAACCAACCACTGATACCGGGTGGCACAGTAGCTTGCCGATAAATAAGGCATTTAATTTTTAGACAGTAGTCTAAATTCAGTTGCTTGCTTGCTGCCAGTGTGTGTCAGGCCCACTTCCACAGACTGTAGTGTGCCCACTGCCAGTGCCAACCAACCACTGATACCGGGTGGCACAGTAGCTTGCCGATAAATAAGGCATTTAATTATTAGACAGTAGTCTAAATTCAGTTGCTTGCCTGCTGCCAGTGTGTGTCAGGCCCACTTCCACTGACTGTAGTGTGCCCAATGCCAGTGCCAACCACTCATACCGGGTGGCACAGTAGCTTGCCGATAAATAAGGCATTTCATTTTTACACATTAGTCTAATTTCAGTTGCTTGCCTGCTGCCAGTGTGTGTCAGGCCCACTTCCACACACTGTAGTGTGCCCACTGCCAGTGCCCACCACTGATACCGGGTGGCACAGTACCTAGCACGCGTAGTACCACTTATCAAAAAAAAAAAAAATGACAGGCAGAGGCAGGCCACCCCGCAGGGGCCGTCGTGGTCGTGGTGCTGTGATTTCCACTGTCCCTGGAATAATGCCTAGTGTTCAGAGGCCACGTACCCTGAACCCGAAAAATTCTGAGGACATAGTTGACTGGCTTAGACAGGACACCCAATCTTCAACAGCTTCCGCTAAGAACCTTGATGCACCATCCTCCTCCAGCTCAGCTTTGGTCACCTGCTCTCAAGATACCACGCACCCGCCCGCCGCCACCACCACCACAGCCACCACAGCCACATCACTTGATCCGTCAGAGGAGTTATTTACACATCAGTTGGATGCAATTAGTGATGCACAACCATTATTGCCAGATGATGTAGATTACAGGGATATGTCTCAGTCAGGCAGGATTACACACATGGACGTACAGTGTGATGATGATGATGTTGTACCCGCTGCTGCTTCCTTTGCTGAGGTGTCAGATACAAGTGAAGCGGTTGATGATGACGATGTGTCCACGGATGCCACGTGGGTGCCTGCTCGAAGAGAAGAAGAGGGGGAAAGTTCAGATGGGGAAACAGAGAGAATGAGGAGACGAGTTGGAAGCAGGGGGAGGTCGTCGCAAGGAGTTAGTGGCACAGTCAGACAGCATGTATCGGCACCTGGGGTTAGCCAGACAGCACGCCAGTCAACGCATGCTTTTGCCACCACCAGAATGCCATCATTGCAAAGCTCAGCAGTGTGGCATTTTTTTTGTGTTTCTGCCTCTGATAAAAGCAATGCCATTTGCAACCTGTGCCAAAAGAAACTGAGTCGTGGGAAGTCCAACACCCACCTTGGTACAACTGCTTTGCAAAGGCACATGATCTCACATCACAAACGCCTATGGGATCAACACATGAGTACAAGCAGCACACAAACTCAAAGCCACCATGCTCCTCCTGGTCCAGCATCTTCAGCCACGTCAACCACTGCTGTCCTCCCTGCCCCCTCTCAACCACCCGCCACTCCTCCTCTCACTTTCAGCAGTTCCTGCTCATCTGCCCACAGTCAGGTGTCTGTCAAGGACATGTTTGAGCGTAAAAAGCCAATGTCACAGAATCACACCCTTGCCCGGCGACTGACAGCTGGCTTGACGGAACTCTTAGCCCACCAGCTTTTACCATACCAGCTGGTGGAGTCTGTGGCCTTCAAAAAATGTGTCGCTATTGGGACACCACAGTGGAAGGTACCCGGCCTAAAAATTTTTTCACAAAAGGCAATCCCTGATATGGGATGTAACAGGGATTAAACTGATGAGAATAGTACTACAGAAAATACCACTCATATCGGGTGTGACAGTAAATTGCACGGCGCAGACGCAGTGAACGTGGATAAAAACAAAGGGGAGGGAGCCAGCGTTTTTTTAACCATCTCCCCGTTCGAAAAATCAATTCAATTCACCTTTTGGGGACCCTTGGTGTTGTACGTGGCTGGGTGGAGGAAGAAACCTTCAATCACTTCACCAGGACGTGGCTAGCTTGGTATCCAACCTTGTGCAAATGGGGAGTTTGCGGTTGTGCAAATGAACTGTTTGCGGTTGTTTGTGGTGCATTAAAAGGGGAGTTTGGTCTGTCAAGGTCTGTAAAGTGGGCGTAAAGTGGAAGAGATTGAGTGCATGGATGCCTAACCACTTAGGTTTGAGGATGGGGACAGGGGAAGACCACGGCAGCACTTCTCTGATGATGACGAAACACAGGTGCAAACCGCTGCGGCTTTCTGTGGTGTGCAGACCGACAAAGAGGGCAGGGGTGAAGATTGGGTGGAAGACGATGTTAAGAACAATGAGGTCCTACACCCCAAAATATACCACTGAAATCCATCTTTTCCATGGGGGTGATAAAATCATAATTCTTTAGGCCAGGAATTACCTTTGCGGCATGCGCTGCATATTTGTCGGGGACAATAATATAGTTAATCCGTCTGGGAGTTAAGGGGTTGGCGTATTTCAATTATTTGCTGTCAAGTAACCATGCTCTGCATATGTGACAGTGACCAAAAATGTGTATAATCCTCTTTTAAATTGTTGGGTGCAATATTACCATTTTTTCCAGGTACAAACCCCTGCTCTGCATAGGTGACAGTGACCAAACATGTGCATTTCTGGTGGCTATGCATAGGTGACAGTGACCGAAAATGTGAATAATCCTCTTTTAAATTGTTGGGTGAAATATTACCATTTTTGCCAGGTACAAACCGTGCACTGCCTAACTGTCAGGGAACTTACAATTGGCGGTTACATTGTTGCATGACATAAAGCCTTTTTGGGCTGTGAAGCCAAAGGTACTAGTCGCCAACAACATTTTTTTAATTTTTTATTTTATGTTTTTAAATTGCTGTATACCATAAAAAATTAGGAAAATTTAAAAACTAAAACAAAGTGCACGGTAGCATAACAATGGTTTGGTGAGGCCGGTATACATGTCTATTCTGCATAAGGTACAAACAAGTCCTGTGGGATCCATGCCTGGTTCCTTTTAATAAACGAAAGCTTGCCCACATTGGCTGCAGACAGGTGGCTGCGCTTGTCTGTAATAATGCCCCCAGCCAAGCTAAACACACGTTCAGACAATACAGTGGCTGCAGGGTAGGCCAGCACCTCCAAGGCGTAAAAGGCAACCTCAGGACATGTGCCCAATTTGAAGACCCACAAGTTGAATGGGGCAGACCCAGTGGCCTAGCTAGAAATAATTGGGCACCACAGCAAATATTTTTCCTTGGGGCCCCCCCCCCCTCCCACAGTAATCTTGTGCAACCCCTCCCATTTCTGGGGCTACTAAAGATCTCTCTCTCAGACCAGGCCCAGCAGCTGTTCCATCCACTTTCTACACTGTCTGTACTGCCACTGTATATAATTTCATTGAATATTAATGTCATGGGGGCCCTGACAAAGTCTTTTAGTCCTCCTCCTCCTGGATGGTCCCCTTCTACGTTAGGGCACCAAATAAGTAACTTCCCCTGCTTCTCCTGTAGCTATGCCCCTGGGCAGACCCTTCAGTCAGTATGTGTACTGTTCCACTATGTTGCTGAAATGCT
This sequence comes from Bufotes viridis, assembly GCA_033119425.1. NCBI lineage: Eukaryota > Metazoa > Chordata > Amphibia > Anura > Bufonidae > Bufotes > Bufotes viridis. The sequence goes on from CM065590.1 coordinate 584,185,963, forward strand.
GCCTCCTGCTAAGAAGTTCCAGATCTGCTAGTGGTGCAGGTTGTTGTGGCTTGATGACAAAGCTTTTTCACATTTCGCCCATGATAACCCAGCCTTCTGAGGTGTTCGTGGTGACCCAGCTCCGTTGGCGACTTCTTTCTCCTCGTCCTCTGCCTTCACCTTCTGCTTCCACTGAGACCCTGGTGTCAGGTGTGAATGCCATCAGCAGGTTGTCTACTGGCGGGCGCATCTTCCTAGGAAGTATGCGCAAATAATGCAATGGATAAAATAATCTAAGTCCCAATTCATGTGCACTAGAGAATCCATAGAATTGAGAAAGATATCTTTTAAGACATGCGCAATACATGAGAATATCGCAACCTAATCTTTAAAGTTCTTGCGCAGAAGCAGACAGAGAAACTATAAGCATGAAACTAGTCCCGGAACCTAAGTCCGCAAACATGCGCATTGGAAAAAGGGAAAAAGAAGAACAGTCTAAGATTGCAGACATGCGCAAGAAAAAAAATGAGCAGGATATTTTCTAAGTCCACATACATGCGCAGTAGTACATCTCTAAAGCTAAGGATATCTCTAAAGACCTGCGCAGAGAGCAACAATATGGGCAGATTAATTCTAAGTCCACGCGCAGTTGCAGAAGGATACGTCATAATGACAAAAAAATGGCGGTCCCGGCACAGATCCAATCGCTAAAGCTGTCAGTTGAAAACCACATGGAGAAATAAGTCTCGCCCCCAGCAATAGGTCCTACAAAGGATGGCGACATAAGAGGCGGAACCAGAGGCTTTAAAAGGTTACGCCGAGCGGCCATTCAGCATTCACTGCCCGAACCCCTGATGACGCTAGGTTGCTAGCGAAACATGTCGGGGGGCAGTGCTGGGAAATACTTTTAAACAGTGTTAACACCTTAGCTTGTGTACAGAACCGGACCACGAAGGCAAAGCGCGCTACTGCTAGTGGTGACAAGACAGTTTGATATATACACTATAAGCAAATATTTAGGTGTTCGGCTGACAATTTTAAAAGGGGAATAAGTTTAGGGAAAATTAATATAAAAATTAAAAGTTAAGTTTTAGTAATTAATGGTAGAGGTCAAGATAGGTTAAAAGTGAGTAAGAGTAGTCTACATCTTCCTATCACACTCCAGTGAGGAAATTAAGGACGGTACGTTGTAACGGGATGTTTGGGTGCTCTACAGAGCACCCGAGTACAATGGAAGTCAACCGGAGAACCCAAGCATTAAACCAGACACCCCCTGCTCTGAAGAGGGAAGGGTTTCTGGTTCACAGGAAGAGGTCACAGATTGATGGAAACACCACTTAAATGGTTCGGGAACAGCATGAGGAGGGTGTTCGGATGCATCTTGGACTCCCAGATCGCTGCTGGGAACGATGTTGTCCGAGTAGTATGCCACTTTTACAGACTGACAATTTTATGCACAAAACCGAAGATAAAATTGATTTGAGAGGAAAATGGTAAGGAAACATTCTTTCCTGTATATTTACTTGTACATAAAGTGCAAGTGCTGACAAAAATAAGAAGATAGAGGCACTACGTAACAACTTGTATATCACATAATGGAAAGCCTCATTCACATTGTGGTACAATTCTTCCGGTAATGGAACTCCTACACTCATTAAGCCTATGCACTAAGTGAAAGGGCTGCCATTAATTACAAAGAACCGGCACTCCATTAAACCCTTTATTACACATAAAGGAGGGCATCATACACACCCTTTAAAAATTATGATTGATGGCCTGCTTTTGACCCTCTAAAACATTAAGGGCGAGTACCGGCTGCTGAGCTAACCATTGAAAAAATTATGGGCGAGTGCCTGCTGCTGATCTGACTATCGCAAACATTATAAGAGAGGTCCTGTTGATGAGCTGACCTTTGAATAAATTATTGGTGAGTGCCATCTGTTGATTTTACAATCTAAAACATTATGGTTGAGAGTCTGCTGCTGAGCTTACTTTTGAAAAAAAAATATTGGCGAGTGCCTGCTGGTGATTTGAACTTTGAAAAAATCATGTTTGAGCAACTCCTGGTGATTTCAATTTCAAATAAATTATGTTCGAGGTCCTGGTGGTGAGCTGACCTTGGAAAATATTATAGGCGAGTGTCAGCTGTTGATCTGACAATCAAATACAATATAAGCAAGGGCCTGCTGGTCAGCTGACCTTCTAAAAGATTAGGTGCGAGGGAAGCCTAATAAGAATGTTGATATGATGGACGAAGATGAGAAAGGGAAGATTGAACCACATACTCTTTTTTGTGGTGGAAGGGGTGCATGGGAATACAGTGTATTCAATGCATTATAAAAACACATTTAAAGTGCCTTTATGTTCAGCCGCTTTCTTTTGGTGGAGTCAAAAAGTCAGGGACAAACCAGGCCTTGTTAATTTTTATAATAGTCAACCTGTCAGCATTTTCAGTTGATAGGCGGATGCGCTTATCTGTAATTCTGCCCCCAGCAGCAAAAAATATCCGCTCTGACAAAACGCTGGCAGCAGGAAAGGCCGGCACCTCCAAGGCGTAGGGCGCCTGTTCATGCCGTATGTCCAGCTTGTACATCCAGTAGTTGTAAGGCACAGAGGGATCACTGAGGACGTTGATGCGGTCTTCTATGTACTACTTCACCATCTTCTGAAATGTTTCCCTCCTTGTGACACTAGGCTGCGCATCAGGGTTACGGTGCTGGTGTCAGAAAACTACCCCATGCTTTGGAAAGTGTTACCCGGCCTCTGTTGGAACTGTGTGTTTCTCTTGTCTCCCCTTCTTGGTTGCCCAAGGAACTACGTACTCAGCCACCAGCGGTGTCAGCTGGAAATTTTTGGAGCAATTTTTCCACAAGGACCTTCTGGTATTGCACCGTTTTGCTCGTCCTCTTCACCAGAGGAATGAGAGATAAGAAGTTCTCTTTGTAGCGGGGGTCGAGAATGGTGAATAACCAGTAATCAGTGTTGTCCAAAATGCGTAAAACAAGTGGGTCACGAGAGAGGCATTCTAACATAAAGTCGGCCATGTGCGCCAGAGTACCAACAGGCAAGACTTCGCTGTCATCATCAGGAGGATGACTCTCAATCTCCTCATCCTCTTCCTCCTCTTCTGCCCATCCACAGAAAACAGATGGAATTAAACTTCCATGGGTACTACCCTCTATAGCGGAGGCAACCGTATCTTGCTCCTCCTCCTCATCATCCAATTCACGAACTGAGAAGATGAACTGAGGGTGGTCTGGCTATTACCCTGTGTAATATCTTCCCCCATTTTCACCTCCACCACATGCAAAGTGTCGTCCTTAATTGTGAGCAGCAAGTATTTGAGTAGACACAGAAGTGGGATGGTGACGCTGATAATAGCGTTATCACCACTCACCATCTGTGTTGATTCCTCAAAGTTTCTTAAAACCTCACAGATGTCAGACATCCATGCCCACTCCTCACCTGTGAAGAGCGGAAGCTAACTAGAAGGGTGACAACCATGATGCAGCTGGTATTCCACTACTGCCCTCTGCTGCTCACAAAGCCTGGCCAACATGTGGAACGTCGAGATCCAGTGAGTGTACACGCCGCACAACAGTCGGTGAGCTGGCAATTGTACTGTAAGCACTGCTGCAGCTTAGACAGACCGGCAGCAGCTGTCGATGACTTGCGGAAATGGGCGCGCATGCTGCGCACCTTCACCAGTAGTTCAGGCAAATTGGGGTCGATTTTGAGAGACCGCTGAACCACTAAGTTGAAGATGTGGGCTAGTCATGGGATGTGTGTGAGCTTGCCAAGCTCCAAAGCTGCCACCAAGTTATCAGACACAAACATGCCTTATTGTGGGTTGAGTGGCAAGAGTCACAGCTTAAAATCCCCAAAAGAACCAATGGGGTACTCATATAGTAAAATCAAACAGCAATCTTTATTAGTCAGTACAAAAAACAAATAATTGATTAGCAGGCAGAAAAAGATACGATGAAAGTAGATTCAAAGAAAGTACAGAGGACAACCACCCTGAGTCGTGGATGTCTATAATTACACTGATTTTTAAAATATAGGGGCCAATAATAACATGATGTAGTCTACCACTAAAAATAAATAATCTCATGCAATGCCTGAAAATAACCATATGTGTACAATCTCCCATTCATATATGTCACTTGCCCATTGAATATAACCATGGAATAAAAATCCTTAGGCTTCATGCACACGATCGTATGTGTTTTGCTGTCTGCCAATAGCGGATCTGCAAAAAAAACGGATGATGTTCCTTATGGCATCCGTTTTTTGTGGATCCATTATTTTGGCGGATCCGTTGTAATAATGCCTATCCTGGTCCACAAACTAGAAAAAATAGGACATGCTCATTTTTTTGCGGAACTGAAAAACTGACATACGGAAACAGAATGCACACGGAGTACCTTAGTTTTTTTGTGGACCCATTAAAATGAATGGTTTCGCATATGGTCTGCAAAAAGAAACGGAAAGGACAAGGAAAGAAAATACGTTTGTGTGCATGAGGCCTTATTTATTACCTTATATCACACGTGGCTAAAGTGTGACACTGTGAGTGAGAGTGCACACACATGCAGAATAAAACTAGTACACAATGTCAGGCAGAGTGTAACAAAAAATCACATATGAATAGACCCTGTGCTCCAAGTCTCAAATCACTAAACACCTATAAATCACAGCAGTGACAGAACTGCAGCGCTGTAAATAGGAGCACATACACATGTGATATAGACAATCCCACTAAATAATAAATAATCCGGCATGTCCTAAAGTCACATAATGCTTAACATATCCTGGAATCAGATGATGCATAATAACATAAACATACCCTGAGACATGATACCACCAGAGTAGTGTAACCCCGGTTAGAGCCAAAGCTCAGTCTGGTCTCTTATCCCCTGCCACAGCTCTGCAGGGGCGTGCTATTATTTACCTAAGCAGATCAGCTTAAGCACGGCCTGTTGACGCTTCCCCACTACAGTGTTACACTGCTTCCAGCTACCGACTGATGGCTGATTGGTGCTGCAAGAGGATAATTCTGAGGTGACAGTGGAGGCAGAGGAGGAGAAGTGGGGGTTGGAGCCACTAATGAAGGAGGTGGGGGAAACCCTGATGGAATTAAGGCCAGCAGTCCTTGGCGTCAGTAACACCTGTGCCATCCCATAGTACATGTGTCAGTGGTTAAATGAACCTTCCCAGTAACTGCGTTGGTCAGGGCACAGGTGATGTTACGGGACGCATGCTGGTGTAAGGCGGGCACGGCACACCGTGCAAAATAGTGATGGCTGGGGACTGTTTAGCGAGGAACGGCCGCCGACATCACGCTACGGAAAGCCTCAGTGTCCACAAGCTTAAATGGCAACATTTCCAGGGCCAGCAATTTGAAAAGTTACGCATTTAGTGCTATGGCCTGTGGGTGGGTGGCTGGGTATTTGCGCTTGCGTTCGTACGCTGCTCTGGGACACGGAAGTGGATGAGCTAACTGATTGTGCTTATGAAAGCCCAGGTGCAGGGCGGGAGGCATCCAGGCCTGCACCGTCATTAGGTTATTGGCCTGTACATAACACAGGGGAAGGGGAGGTTAGTGGTGTGACCCGCAGATACTAATTGTGGACCCAGGCGTTTGCCCCTACTATAAGGTTGCTTTGATGCCCTGTAGCGGATCATGCTGGTGGTGGGGAGGTTGCTAGTGTTTACGCCCCTGCTCATTTTTGTATGGCACGGGTTTCAAATTACAATTGTTTTGTCGTCCACGCTTTCCTTAAAAAATCGCCAAACAGGGGAACACCAGATTTCCGCAAGAGGGTGTTCCAGGGAAAAATTGCGGGCCTGTTTGGTGTGGCCCGCCTTCTCCCTTTTGCCACGCCACTGCCTTTTCCAGGCAGTGCTGCAGATCCCTCTCCCTCTGTTATCCTCGCTCGGCTTGCCACCTTCCCAGGATGGGTCAGTGACTTAATCGTCCACCAGCTCCTCTTCCACTTCCTTACTCTGCTCATCCTCCTTACTTGTTGACCTAACAACTACCTCAGTAATTGACAACTGTGTCTCTTCCTCATCATCAACCTATTGAGACACTAATTGCTGTTGACTTATTCAGAACTGTGTCTCATCATCATCATCCACCTTGTGAAACACTAATTACCGTTCCCTACTGTCATCTTCTTGTGACTGTGAATGCTCAAGATTTTGGGAATCCGGGCACAAGATCTTATGTCCCTTTTCAAGATGGCTTGTCTAGAGGCCCAAATGAAGGAATGGCGACTAAAGGAGCTCCTTGGAATATCCGAGTGTAGAATCACTTGTTTGGCAAGACTCTCCATGGTGGGAGGAAAGAGGATCAGGGTGAGGATTTTGTTGACCAGACTCTTGGCTACTGAGACTGGACTTGGTGGAATACATGGTGGTGCTTACCTGACTGGAAGTATTATCTGCTTAACCGACTGGTCGCACTGGTCTGACTTCAAAAGTGGTGTCCTGTGGCACCCTGCAAGCTGGGACATGAAGATAGATATCATGGATGATTGTTTTTCTTGTGCTCTGGCAGCAGGCACGAAAATTGTACTGCATTGCTCTTACCTGCCAAATTTCTGTCTTAGTTTTAAATATATTGTTCCTGTATTCTTGCTTTGTTTCCTGCACATTGAGCAGCTGCTGTTTGCTAACTTCAAATAATCTTTGCTCTTGACTCTCTTTGATGTAATCAGCCAAGGCATATTTTTCTTCTTCAACAGTCTGATTCATTTGCAGTAGTCCTCTACCTCTTGATTTACTTGCAAGTAGAGTTAACCAACTCCTCTACATTGGAGTAATGCAGGGGTTACAACCCGCAGCATGTGGGTCACATATGGTCCACAGAGCCATGGTTTGTGGCCTCCAGCTACCTGGACAGAAGCAGCTAATCATCTGCCTGTGTGATTAGCTTTGTTTCTGAGTGCAGGGCCATACAGGAGCAGGTTGGGTTCCTGGCTGTCAATAATGGCCAGGAGCTCAGAGGAGAACACAGAAGTGGTTTATTACCAATTCTGATTCCTCCTGGGATTGGTACAAAGTGCTTATGGAGCCGTATGCTATGGGAGCATTATTACTTCTGGGGCACAGTGGGTACATTAGTACTGTTGGGGCCACTATTACTACTAATTCCCCTTTGGCAGAGAATTATTACTATTGGTGTTTTTTTTTGGAGCAATATTACTGTGGTAGTGCATCCTGGCACAGTATCAGCATTGTGCACAAATTGTGTTTGCAACACTATTAGTGCCAGGGGAACTATTCGCTGGGTGCTGTTATTTTTAGGGCACTACGTGTCTATAATTATTGCAGATGTCACCTTCTGTGTGGTATGTAATGCAACGTGAATGGGATTCTAAAATGGAGTCTCTCTCTTGTATTATAGGTATATTTTAGAATAATATTAATAGAGATGCTGACCTTTGCAATGTTTAATGGAATGTTGGTTATCAGACAATGAGACGCGGTTCACATCAAGAGCCAAAACATCCTGGCGGGAGTTGGCCCCTCCTGACTGGATGGATGGCTTGTTTACTGACAACGCCTCCCAGGTGCCCATGGTGGGCATGTGGGATGCAAGTCATGGTTGTGTAATGAGAACTGGTATATAGCCTTGGGAGGTTTCCTTGGTCAGGTGTGCACAAATCTGATTCACTAGATGAGGACGCTTGTCTAGTTGAAGATTCCCGTCACATCGGACTCGGGAGACTCCCTGAAGCTTATGCCGATGCGTCATAATCATTGACTGCTTGACGGTGAAGTAAGTGTTATTTCTGCTGAAGTGCTATTCTTATATATGCTGACCTTATATAAGTGCTATATGCTATTTTTGAGTTTAATGTTCTAATTTTTATATATGCAAGCTTTTACATACTGAATAAATAACTTATTCTTTATGTGTCTGGTTTTTATTGTCATTTAACTATTCCCGAACTGTAAGCAAAACAGTGATATTAGTATTTTTAAGGGAAATGTTTCTGCAGGACAGTATTGGGGAGCAAAGCAGGCAAAGTATTGGGGGTGGCAGGATGGGGTGTTCAGAAGGTGGGAGGACGATAGAGAAGTAGGAAACTAAGATGTCTGTTAGTCAAACACTACAGATAGAAGTGATGGCTGAAAGAAATCATCATGGCTGTCTGGTCTGAAAGGAGACGATGTTGACAGAGAACATATACATCAAAGGAAACAGCACTGTATGTTAGAGGTATGTGGAACTGTGTTACCCTATTACCCTTTTAGAAGGGCATACTTTAGGTTGAAAATTTGCCATGGGGGGGGGGGGGTCGGGGGTTTGTTTTTTAAATTTTTGCTTCAGTAGTGGCTTGTCTAGAGGCCCAAATGAAGGAATGGCGATTAAAGGAGCTCCTTGGAATACTCGAGTGTAGAATCACTTGTTTGGCAAGACTCTCCATGGTGGGAGGAAAGAGGATCAGGGTGAGGATTTTGTTGACCAGACTCTTGTCTACTGAGACTGGACTTGGTGGAATACATGGTGGTGCTTACCTGACTGGAAGTATTATCTGCTTAACTGACTGGTCGCACTGGTCTGACTTCAAAAGTGGTGTCCTGTGGCACCCTGCAAGCTGGGACATGAAGATAGATATCATGGATGATTGTTTTTCTTGTGCTCTGGCAGCAGGCACGAAAATTGTACTGCATTGCTCTTACCTGCCAAATTTCTGTCTTAGTTTTAAATATATTGTTCCTGTATTATTACTTTGTTTCCTGCACATTGAGCAGCTTCTGTTTGCTAACTTCAAATAATCTTTGCTCTTGACTATCTTTGATGTAATCAGCCAAGGCATATTTTTCTTCTTCAATAGTCTGATTCATTTGCAGTAGTCCTCTCCCTCTTGATTTACTTGCAAGTAGCGTTAACCAACTCCTCTACATTGGAGTAATGCAGGGGTCACAACCCGCAGCATGTGGGCCACATATGGTCCACAGAGCCACGGTTTGTGGCCTCCAGCTACCTGGACAGAAGCAGCTAATCATCTGCCTGTGTGATTAGCTTTGTTTCTGAGTGCAGGGCCATACAGGAGCAGGTTGGGTTCCTGGCTGTCAATAATGGCCAGGAGCTCAGAGGAGAACACAGAAGTGGTTTATTACCAAGTCTGAATCCTCCTGGGCTTGGTACAAAGTGCTTAATGAGCCCTATGCTATGGGAGCATTATTACTTCTGGGGCACAGTGGGTACATTAGTACTGTTGGGGCCACTATTACTACTAATTCCCCTTTGTCCGAGAATTATTACTATTGGTGGTTCTTTTTGGAGCACTATTACTGTGGGAGTGCATCCTGGCACAGTATCAGCATTGTGCACAAATTGTGTTTGCAACGCTATTAGTGCCAGGGGAACTATTTGCTGGGTGCTGTTATTTTTAGGGCACTACGTGTCTATAATTATTGCAGAGGTCACTTTCTGTGTGGTATTAGTATTTTTAAGGGAAATGTTTCTGCAGTATAGTATTGGGGAGCACAGCTGGCACAGTATTGGGGGTGGCAGGATGGGGTGTTCAGAAGGTGGGAGGATGATAGAAAAGTAGGAAACTAAGATGTCTGTTAGTCAAACACTGCAGATAGAAGAGATGGCTGAAAGAAATCATCATGGCGGTCTGGTCTGAAAGGAGACGATGAGAACAGAGAAAATATACATCAAGGGAGACACCACTGTATGTTAGAGGTATGTGGAACTGTATTACCCTATTACCCTTTTAGAAGGGCATACTTTAGGTTGAAAATTTGCCATGGGGGGGTGGGGTCGGGGGTTTGTTTTTAAAATTTTTGCTTCAGGCAGCAGAAAGGCTAGGTGCATCCCTGTGCGACTCTAGTCATAGGCAGTCAGGTCAAAGTGCAGCATGAGCCTTGAAGAAGATCAGGGATTGTGATTACAAGGGAGAATGTCAGAACTGCAGTATAGCAAGGGAATAGGGGAGGTAAGTTTATTTATTTTAGCTCTGACGGGGGTCTAATATGATGTCTGATCGGACATCTGTTACGGGCGTCTGACATGGAGGTCTGATTGGACTCTCATCTGAGGCTTGGTATGGAGGTCAGATTTGAGGTATGATAAAAAAAAGTCTGATAAAAACAATACATTTTTTTCTTATCTTCCTCCTCTAAAATCTAGGTGTGTCTTCTCATCAGGTGCATCTTCTAAAGGTAAAAATACTGTAAATTTTTCAAAAACCTCCGTTCAGACCTGAATTGATTTGTCACAAAAAAAGTTGCTCCAATTGTGCTGAAAACTGGTAAATAATGCCCTTTTTTAACAAGTTTATCCTCTCCCTCCCAATAAGCTCTTGAGCACAATGACATCATAGCAAATAATGTCAGAGTGAGACTGACATACATAGCTATGGGTAAACGCATGGTGTGATGTTATGATTAAAAACACACAGTGCTATTGCATGTATTATGCTTTTTCATATTAGAAAGTTTTCAAAAACTGTCCCTGTATCAATGGCAGATGGTGCTATGGAAAAGAAAAAAAGCATCCAAAAATTATGCTCAACGGGAGCAGATCCCTGCCCCTGTTTATATACACACAAGTGTTAAAGGACAGACAAAAAGAGTGGTTTGTTCTGAGCGAGCCTGGAAAAAATCTCACTTTTAATTGGGATCTGCAGTAGTGCAGTGTGGATGTGGAAAGAGTACGGTACAGATATAGTGGCATGTGGCCGCAATAGTAGTGACAGCAGAAGCAGCATAGCTTGGAACAGAACAGGCAGTAGATTGTGTTCAGCAGGAGTAGTAATGGAAAATGGCAGGAGGTGATAAGCAGCAGGGAGTAGTAACTGCCACAGTGGCAGAAGCACAATACGGGAACTGATGGTAGGCAGGTAGGTAGGCTGCAGACTGAGGCAGTAGAATGATTTTGACAGCAGTGGTCATATGGTACGGAACATGATGTTAGGCAGACATGGCAGTGGCATGATGGCAGCAGCAGCCATACAGTACAGAACACAATGGTAGGTAGGCCAACAGCAGATGTGCCATGATCCTGCCCCAAAGTCAGATCTATTCATCTGCCTCAGCTGGACGAATGTAAAAAAGAAAACCTCAAGGATACATACCTTGTTCATTTTCTTGCTTCAGTACTGTGTGGAGTGTCACCTTAATTGAATCAGTCTGATGATTACTGGATAGCCGTGCTTTTAGACCCTCGCTATTAAAGCAAAATGGGAAGAATGTTTTACTGTTGCCGAAAGGAAGGCTAAATTACTTTATTGACAGGAAAGACTGGGGGAGATTGATCAAACTGGTGTAAAATAGGACTGACTCAGCTACCACAACCAGCAGAAGCCACAACAGCAGTAGCCGCCAGTAAAGTATCATCAAACAACAACAAACAAATTTGTTTGTCTCTAACTTGAGTGTTCTGACAGCATCAAATAACAAGTAGAAAGTCTACATTTCACTTCATTACACCTAGGGCAGTTCGGAATTGTCCTGACACCTATTGCATATAAATATAATAAAGCTTCTGTATAATATTAAATTGTTCCATACTGTGATTTTTATTTCTTGAAATTTAGAATCCATTGTGTCCCATCAATTTCCCTAAAAGCATCTTCCCTTTATCTTATATTATTGAGCTTCATATCCCTTGTGTATTCTTTAAGCAAATAAAGTTTTTTATTCTATATTAAATATAGTTTCTAAATTATTAAATGAAATAATCTCAAATACTTTAAAAAGTTTTGAAATAAAACTATTTAACTTAACCCAAAATACCACATCCGGCATAAAATGTTTAAAATTGTAATTACAATATACTGGCAGGCATTCTAAAGACTAGAGATGAGTGAATGGATTGTAAAAATTCTGAATTTGACTTTTTAGAGAAAGTTCTGATTCAACTGGTGTTGATTTCAGTTCAGATGCAACACTGCCGAATGCTGCGCCTAATTTATGACAAGGTGTATGTCACTGGGCTATGATACATCTGTAAGTAAGAATAATAAAATATTAGCTCTATATGGTGGCAATTTCAGCCACATGTTAATTTTATTCTGTTTTTTGGCAACAAGAAATAATTAAACTGAGATCACTAAATTCTGAGGAGTTTCTTGTTAATTGTATACCTCAAAAGTCAAAGGAGTCTGTAATTGAGAGCATGTCTATACTTATTGCCAAACCCAAACTAAAATCATCTAGGAGCATCAATGCCAATTTGGATCCAATAATTTTTACTCCAGATTACAGATCCAATTCTTCAATCCTCTGAATTATACATGACATTTTTCAGAGTGTCCGTTGTATATATGTACCAAGACATTGTTGAGGTTTTATTACTTATGTACTTATATGTAGTATCAAAACATAAGATTGAGATACTTAGTTAATTTAAAATTCCAAAGCCTAATTGTTAATTCATTTTCAGATAATACTGGTCGTTGTTAAGCACTAATGACAAAACAAGTAATAAAAAGAGTGGAACAAAAAATCTAAAAAAGAAGAATGACAGTTATCCTGTAACTAGTTCATTAATGAAATATAGGATGGGAGCAGTAGTGCTGATTTTACTTTTGCAGATGATACCAAACTTTGTAATACGGTCCAGTCTATGGGAAATGTTAATAAGTTACAAGCTGACTTGGACAAAGGCCAACATAGTTTTGTTTTGTATTAAAAGTGGTATGGACTCGCTGGGGGGAAGGGGGGGGACACAGACAGCAGAGTGCCCCTGTGCAAGATATGTATGCTTCCCCTCTCTCACCAAACCACACATACAAATATAAATATATATGTGCAAATAAAAACATATTGGGAATATAGATGCCCATGATGAGAACATAGTCCTACCACCTTACAAATCACTAGTCAGACCACACATGGAGTACTGTGTACAGTTCTGGGCTCCTGTAAACAAGGCAGACAGAGCAGAGCTGGAGAGGGTTCAGAGGAGGGCAACTAAAGTAATAACTGGAATGGGGCAACTACAGGACCCTGAAAGGTTATCAAAATTAGAGTTATTCACTTTAGAAAAAAGACGACTGGGGGGAGATCTAATAACTATGTATAAATATATCAGGGGTCAGTACAGAGATCTCTCCCATCATCTATTTATCCCCAGGACTGTGACTGTGACAAGGGGACATCCTCTGCGTCTGGAGGAAAGAAGGTTTGTACACAAACATAGAAAAGGATTCTTCACGGTAAGAGCACTGAGACTATGGAACTCTCTGCCTGAGGAGGTAGTGATGGTGAGTACAATAAAGGAATTCAAGAGGGGCCTGGATTTATTTCTGGAGTGTAATAATATTACAGGCTATAGCTACTAGAGAGGGGTCGCTGATCCAGGGAGTTATTCTGATGCCTGATTGGAGTCGGGAAGGAATTTTTTCCCCTTAAGTGGGGAAAATTGGCTTCTGTCTCACAGGTTTTTTTTGCCTTCCTCTGGATCAACTTGTAGGAAACAGGCCTGTAGCGGACTGGACCCTGTACCAGAGTCTGCCCCAGTTTCCTGGAAGGGACTGCTTGCTCGCCTCCTGCCCTGCGACTATGGCCCCATGTATGCTTGTCCTGTTTGAGAGGTGATACCCCAGATAGCTCTGCTATGGAGCCCATTCGTATAATGAAAGACTATGGGAAAGACTTTAGCTCCATGGCAATTGAACTGGATATGTGTGGTCTGAGCGCCATTCAATAATGTGCGCTCAGACCTAAGCTATCTGGGGATATGTTGCATGTATATGTTTTATGTAACATTGTGTAATTTTATGTCCTTTTGCAACCATGTGCTCAATGGAGTCTGCCTCTATCCCTGGATATATTGAGCGCTCAGATCCAAGCCATCTGGGAATATGTTAAATGTCTGTGTATTGTAAAGGGTGGGACATTGTGTATTGAATAGTGATGTCTGTCCTATTGTCCCCACGTGTGTATTGGAGATTTCCCTTTGTCCTGAGAGATAATTGAATGACTCCTCAATTGTCTCCAGGACAGAAGACATTGTGTATTCGCCTGCCTGTGGTGATTGCATTACCCATGTAGGGTGATTGTGTCACAGGCAGAGGGGAGGGATATGCTGGGGGTGTCTGTATTGTCCCAATGTGTGTGATTGGCTGCTGTATCCCGTGTCGCAGTCTTCCTTCTGGTCCCCTAGGGGAGTGTCCACCAGGTGGGAGACCTGGATAAATACCGGGCAGGTAGCCCTTAATAAAAGAGAGAGTTCCTGCTTGACCCTCAAAACGAAGTGTCGTCTCGTTATTGGGGGGGATCTGACGGTATGCTGATTGCCAGGAGTGTAAGCTCTTCATATTGCTTTTCCTGTTCGGCTGCTTCCAGGGTTCGTGTGTCTCTTGTTCGGAAGTTGGTGAATTCGTGTGGTTTGCAGTTCGGGAAGTTGGTGATTGCAGTAGCTGCTGGTCTATCCGGAAAAGGGAATTTCGCCTAAACGGAGTTGTGTGTAACGGACCGTTACAAGGCCGAACTGGATGGACAAATGTATTTTCCCAGTCTTATATACTATGTTACTATGTTAATATGTTTACAGTAAGTATATATATATTTTTATACAGGGTCATGCCTCTGCCCCAAGCATAACTATACACAACCAGTCTATTTAATGCCCCCACATAGTAATTGTTTCCCCTTTGAACCTGCACATAGTAGTAATGCCCACACTGTGCCCCCTTCACTGTAGCTATGCCCAGATGTGCCCTCTTCTCAGTAGATATGCTCATATATGTGCCCCCTCACTGTAGCTATGCCAGATATGTGCCCTGCTCACAATAGTTATGGACAGATATGTGCCCTCCTCACATTAGTTATAGCCAGATATGTGCCCCCTCACAGTAGTTATGCCCAGATATGTGCCCTCCTCACAGTAGTTATGCCCAGATATGGGCCCTCCTCACAGTAGTTATGGCCAGATATGTTCCCTCCTCAAAATAGTTATGGCCAGATATGTGCCCTACTCACAGTAGTTATGGCCAGATATGTGCTCTAATTGCTGAGAAAAA
>CM065590.1:584201440-584217116 GCA_033119425.1 Bufotes viridis
TCCCATAGCATTCCCACCTGACGCCACCCCAACCTCCTATTTCACCTCCTCCTCCAAGTAACCAATTGATATTGGTTAATTTTTATTTATTTTACTTATTTTGTCATTTCCCTATCCACATTTGCTTGTAGGGGATTTACCTACATTTTGCTTCCTTTTGCAGCCCTCTAGCCCTGTCCTGGGCTATTTTACAGCCTTTTTAGTGCCCAAAAGTTTGGGTCCCCATTGACATCAATGGGGTTCGGACTCGGGGTCAAGTTCGGATCCCAAACCCGAACAATTTCGCGAAGTTTGGCCGAACGTCTCGAACATTCAGGTGTTCGCTCAACTCTATCTTCCACAAAACCAGTGTGTTTGCAACCAACTATGTAAATGCAGAGTTCTAAAGGTTACTTTACATGACTGAAATACAGGGTAGACCTCAGATCTGCTATGTATCACAAAACCAGTGTTTATTGCAACAAACTACAGAAATGCAATATGTCACTGCTAAATTTAAAAATACATTTTTGCTGAAATTTAAACGTAGGTATTTGTGCCCTTTATTGAAAACTGCTCTGTGGACCAAGAATATGGCTTTTTTTCCCAAAAAAACACTAATGTACTATTTGCTGAGATTTAAAATAGGCATTTGTACGCTGTATGCACAACTGCTCTGTGAAGCAAGAATACAGCTTTTTTTCAACAAAACAGAAAAATGCACTATTTCAGTGCTGAAATTTAAAATACAAATTTGGGCAGTGTATTTAAAACTGCTTTGTGGACCTGGAATACTTTTTATCCCAAAAGTACACTGATGCACTATTTCACTGCAGCAATGTAAAATATGTATTCGTACGCTGTATGCATAACTGCTTTGTGGACCAAAAACACAACTTTTTTCCCCATAATTCACAAATGCACTATTTAACGACTGAAAATTAAACGTACATATTTGTACTCTGTATGCACAACTGCTTTGTGAACCAATAACACAGCTTTTTTCCCCTAAAACACACTAATGCACTATTTCAGTGCTGAGATTTAACCCCTTAAGGACGAAGGGCTTACATGTACGCCCTTGCGTCCTGGTACTTAAGGACCAAGGGCGTACAGGTACGCCCTGTGAATTTCCGATCACCGCTGCGCACCTGGCAGTGATCGTAACAAGATGCCTGCTGAAATCAATCAGCAGGCACCTTGGCACAATGCCCAGGGGGGTCCTGTGACCCCCCCAAGTCAGCGATCGCAGCAATCCGCAGGTCAACTCAGACCTGCGGTTTGCTGCGCTATCTGTAGTCTCTGATCCCCGCGGTCTGTGACCGCGGGGATCAGAGACTAAAATATGCCCCGAACCTATAAATTTTAACCCCCCCCTGCACCCCGCCATATTAGTGTCCCCCCGGGCAGTGCAGGGGGGGGATTGCGGGCCGTGCTGCGGGTGGGCAGTGCGCAGGTACCAGACCGCGGTATAGAAGGTGTTAACATGGAGGGAGCTCCCTCCCTCTCCCATTGGGGGGCTGCTGTACCTTTGCAGCCCCCCCGACGGGATAGGATAGCAGAGGGAGGGAGCTCCCCTCCCTTCCCATCACCCGCTGCTCTGTAATGGCAGCAGGTGATGGTTACTATGGCAGCAGGACGCTTTCAGAAGCGTCCTGCTTGCCATGGTACTGAAACTCTGAATGGGCTTTTGCTAAAGGCAAAAGCCTATTCAGACTTTGTAAAGTAAAAAAATACAGTAAGTACACTATATCGTGTACTTACTGTATTATATAGACACCAGATCCACTGGATCTACAAGAACCAAGTGGGTCTGGGTCAAAAAAAATGTCAAAAAAGTGAAAAAAAAAGTAAAAATAATAAAAATACATATCACTGAATAAAAATAAAAAATAAACAAATACACTATACATATTAGGTATCGCCGTGTCCGTAAAAATCTCCTCTATAAAAATATCATGTGACCTAACCCCTCAAGCAAATACCGTAAAAAAAACACAAAAAAATTGTGTAAAAAAGCCATTTTTTGTCACCTTGTATCACAAAAAGTGTAATACCAAGTGATCAGAAAGGCGAATGCCTCCTAAAATAGTACCAATAAAACTGCCATCTCATCCCGCAAAAAATGAGTCCTTATATAGGAAAATCGCCCAAAAAAATAAAAAAATATGGCTCTCAGACTATGGAGACACTAAAACATAATTATTTTTTTCTAAAATGCTATTATTGTGTTAAAGTAAAATAAATAAATAAAAAGTATACATATTATGTATCGCCGCGTCCATAAAAACCTGCTCTATAAAAATATCACATTATCTAACCCCTCAGGTAAATACTGTTAAAAAAATAAAATAAAAACAATGTAAAAAAAAAACATTTTTGTCACCTCACATCTCAAAAACTGTAATAGCAAGCGATCAAAAAGTTATATGCACCCAAAAATAGTGCCAATCAAATCTTCATCTCATCCCGCAAAAAATGATACCCCACATAGGACAATCACCCCAAAAAAAAAGAAAATAGGGCTCTCAGACTATGGAGACACTAAAACATGATTTGTTTTGTTTTAAAAAATGATAATATTGTGTAAAACTTAAATAAATAAATAAAAAGTATACATATTTGGTATCGGCGCGTCCGTCGCAACCTGCTCTATAAAAAAAACACATGACCAAACCCCTCAGGTGAACACAACAAAAAAAAATAAAAATACGGTGTCAAAAGCCATTTTTGTCACCTTACATCACAAAAAGTGTAATAGCAAGCGACCAAAATGTCATATGCACCCCAAGATAGTTCCAATCAAACCGACATCTCATCCCGCAAAAAATGAGCCCCTACATAAGACAGTCGCCCAAAAAATAAAAAAAATATATGAACGCGACGCAATCTCATACAAAACTGACAGCACTAGCAAACAAAATCTCACCTTTTTTCCTGAACGCATCCGGATCAAATCTGTGACGCCCGTGTGAAAGAGGCCTAAATGACAACTTTAAAATTTTTTTTATACAAAGTTGTCAATTTACAGAGATATTTCTCTCACCCAGCATGGGTATTTTTAAAAATACACCCCAGAACACATTGCCCTACTTCTCCTGAGTACGGCGATACCACATGTGTGCCACTTTTTTGCAGCCAATGAGTACCTTTAGGATTTCACAGGGCATTTTTACGCATTTAGATTCTCACACTTTAGGACCCCTAAAATGCCAGGGCAGTATAATTACCCGACATGTGACCCCATTTTGGAAAGAAGACACCCAAGGTATTCCGTGAGAGGCATGACGAGTTCACAGAAAAAAAAATTTGGCACAAGTTGAAAAAGTTTTTTTTTTTACAAAGTCTCATATTTCCACTAACTTGTGACAAAAAATAAAATTTTACATGAACTCACCATACCCCTCACGGAATACCTTGTGGTGTCTTCTTTCTAAAATGGGGTCACTTGTGAGGTTTTTGTACTGCCATGGCATTTGAGGGTTAGTGATGTCGCGAACATAAAATTTTCAAATTGCAAATGTTCGCGAACGGGCGAACCGGGCGAACCGCCATAGACTTCAATTGGCAGGCGAATTTTAAAACCCACATGGAATCTCTTTATGGCCACAATAGTGATGGAAAAGTTGTTTCAAGGGGTCTAACACCTGGACTGTGGCATGCCGGAGGGGGATCTATGGCAAAACTCCCATGGAAAATTACGTAGTGGACGCAGTGTCGGGTTTTAATCCATAAAGGGCATAAATCAACTAACATTCCTAAATTGTTTGGAATAATGTGCTTTAAAACATCCAGTGTGTGTATATGATCAGGTATGATGTTGTATCGATCAGGTAGTGTAAGGGTTACGCCCGCTTCACTGACATTGACAGACCAAACTCCCCTTTTAATGCATCGCAAACAGTTCATTTGCACAACCGCAAACTCCCCATTTGCACAAGGTTGGATACCAAGCTAGCCATGTCCCGGTGATGTCATTGAAGGTTTCTTCCTCCACCCAGCCACGTACAACACCAAGGGTCCCCAAAAGATGAATTGAATTGATTTTTCGAACGGTGAGATGGTTAAAAAAACGCTGGCTCCCTCCCCTTTGTTTTTATCCACGGTGACTGCGTCTGCGCCGTGCAATTTACTGTCACACCCGATATGAGTATAATTTTCTGTAGTACTATTCTCATCAGTTTAATCCCTCTAACGTCCCCAATCTGGGGGCCATTTATTGAATAGATTTTTCGAACGGGGAGATGGTTAAAAAAATGCTGGCTCCCTCCACTCTGTTTTAAACCACGGTCACTGCGTCTGCGCCGTGCAATTTACTGTCACACCCAATATGAGTGGAATTTTCTGTAGTACTATTCTCATCAGTTTAATCCCTATAACGTCCCCAATCTGGGGGCCATTTATTGAATAGATTTTTCGAACGGGGAGATGGTTAAAAAAACGCTGGCTCCCTCCACTCTGTTTTAAACCACGGTCACTGCGTCTGCGCCGTGCAATTTACTGTCACACCCAATATGAGTGGTATTTTCTGTAGTACTATTCTCATCAGTTTAATCCCTCTAACATCCCCAATCTGGGGGCCATTTATTGAATAGATTTTTCGAACGGGGAGATGGTTAAAAAAACGCTGGCTCCCTCCACTCTGTTTTAAACCACGGTCACTGCTTCTGCGCCGTGCAATTTACTGTCATACCCGATATGAGTGGTATTTTCTGTAGTATTATTCTCATCAGTTTAATCCCTGTTACGTCCCATATCAGGGATTGCCTTTTGTGAAAAAAAATTTAGGCCGGGTACCTTCGACTGCCTTCACAGTGACAAAAACTCTTATACACTAAACTGAATTGATTTCAGGAACCGGGAGATGGAAAAAGCAGCTTGGTCGGTCCTCTTACTCCCAAATTGGGGCACTACGCGTGCACAGAGCAATGTGCTGTGACACCCTATATGAGTGGTGTCTTAACTAGTACTTTTCCTATCAGTTTAATCCCTGTTACGGACCCTATCCGGTCGAATTGATTAACCATTGTCGAATTAGCGAACCATTACGACATCATGAAATAATTTAGTTCTGAGCTCTGTACTTGCTTTGTACTGGAATTGATGGGGATTTTTTTAATTGCCTGCATCATTTCTAATAAACTATTAAGAGACTTTATTATGATTTTTTATTTTATGTATTAAAAACCCATACAACATATAAAAAAAAAGGCAAATTAATGTTTTTTCTATGAAATATTATCCAGCCGTCCGATCGCTTTTGGTCTGACCATAATGAAGCAACAGCCTTATCATCTGGGGTGTGGCAACATTGCCAACACACTTATAGAGGTGATGATGATTGCTTCATTGTGATACGCAAGCCCCTTCACCACAACAAGGTAACGATCACGAAGGGGAATTGACACTTGTATGTGCCTTTTTTTGGTTTGTTTTTGCAGCCACAGTGCTGCACCATAGGACAGAAAAATTAGGCATGTACACATGCCTGAAAAATAATGGCACTGTTGCAGCCGCTATTGTAGCAGCGGCCGGAAAAATTTATGTTTTCCAGGCAGAAAAGTGACTAAAACATTGCGGCTTGAACCCTAGTTGGTGGTGGAGAATTCACGAAAGTCATCCGGTATGCAGACATTAAATACAGCAGCGTGGGGACCATTTTGAGGCCATGGCATGTAATCAGGCCTTTTGTTAGTCAAACGTATCCCCCACTGTCAGTCCCTTCGGGATCCATGTCTCATTCATCTTTATGAAGGTGAGGTAATCAACACTTTTTTGACCGAGGCGACCTCTCTTGTCAGTGACAATGCCTCCTGCTGCACTGAAGGTCCTTTCTGACAGGACACTTGAAGCAGGGCAGGCCAGTTCTATCGCGAACTGGGATAGCTCAGGCCACAGGTCAAGCCTGCACACCCAGTAGTGAAGGGGTTCATTGCTCCTCAGAGTGTCGATATTTGCTGTTAAGGCGAGGTAGTCTGCTACCTGTCGGTCGAGTCGTTCTCTAAGGCTGGATTCTGAAGGGCTGTGGCGATGAGTAGGACTGAAAAAGCTCTGCATGTCCTCCATCAACAACACATCTGTAAATCGTCCAGTCCTTGCCGCCGTGGTAGGAGGAGGATTACACTCACCTCTTCCCCTGTTAGATTCCCGTTGTGCTGTGACATCCCCCTTATAAGCTGTGTAAAGCATATTTTTTAGTTTGGTTTTGAACTGCTGCATCCTTTCCGACTTTCGGTAATTTGGTAACATTTCTGCCACTTTCTGCTTATACCGGGGGTCTAGTAGCGTGGCCACCCATTACAGATCGTTCTCCTTTATCCTTTTTATACGTGGGTCCCTCAACAGACATGACAGCATGAAAGACCCCATTTGAACAAGGTTGGATGCAGAGCTACTCATTTCCCTTTCCTCATCCTCACTGATGTCATTGACGGTCTGTTCTTCCCCCCAGCCACGTACAACACCATGGGTCCCAGATAGGTGACAACAACGAGCACCCTGGGGTGCCTGCTGTGGTTGGTCTTCCTCCTTCTCAAAGCCGCCACATTACTCCTCTTCCTCATACTCCTCTTCCAGCGTTGCTGCAGGTCCGGCAAGCGATGATGACAAGGCTGTTTCTGGTGGTGATGGTGACCACAACTCTTCCTCTTCACGCTCATCTACAGCCTGATCCAGAACTCTTCGCAGGGCACGCTCCAGGAAGAAAACAAATGGGATGAGGTCGCTGATGGTGCCTTCGGTGCGACTGACTAGGTTTGTCACCTCCTCAAAAGGACGCATGAGCCTACAGGCATTGCGCATGAGTGTCCAGTAATGTGGCAAAAAGATTCCCAGCTCCGCAGAGGCTGTCCTAGCACCCCGGTCATACAAATACTCGTTGACGGCTTTTTCTTGTTGGAGCAGGCGGTCGAACATTAGGAGTGTTGAATTCCAACGTGTCGGGCTGTCGCATATCAATCGCCTTACTGGCATGTTGTTTCGCCGCTGAATATCGGAAAAGTGCGCCATGGCCGTGTAGGAACGCCTGAAATGGCCACACACCTTCCTGGCCTGCTTGAGGACGTCCTGTAAGCCTGGGTACTTAGACACAAAACGTTGTACGATGAGATTCAACACATGTGCCATGCACGGCACATGTGACAACTTGCCCAAATTTAATGCCGCCAACAGATTGCTTCCATTGTCACACACCACTTTGCCGATCTCCAGTTGGTGCGGGGTCAGCCACTGATCCACCTGTGCGTTCAGGTCGGACAGGAGTGCTGGTCCTGTGTGGCTCTCTGCTTTCAGGCAAGTCAACCCCAAGATAACGTGACACTGTCGTATCCGGGATGTGGAATAGCCCCTGGGGAGCTGGGGGGAATCAGTTGATGTGCAGCCAGACGCCGCAGCAGAAGAGGACTCAGCCGAGGAGGATATTGAAGAGGATGGAGTAGGAGTAGAGGAGGTGGCAGTAGGTCTGCCTGCAAGTCGTGGTGGTGTCACCAACTCCGCTGCGGAGCCACGCATTCCATGCTTGTCAGCCGTCAGCAGGTTGACCCAATGCGCAGTATACGTGATATACCTGCCCTGATCGTGCTTTGCAGACCAGGTATCAGTGGTCAGATGGACCCTTGCCCCAACACTGTATGCCAGAGATGCCATGACTTCCTTTTCAATGACATGGTAGAGGTTTGGGATTGCCTTTTTGAAAAAAAAATTCGTCCGGGTACCTTCCACTGTGGTGTCCCAATAGCGACAAATTTTTTGAAGGCCTCAGACTCTACCAGCTGGTATGGTAAAAGCTGGCGGGCTAAGAGTTCCGTCAAGCCAGCTGTCAGTCGCCGGGCAAGGGGTGATTCTGTGACATTGGCTTCTTATGCTCAAACATGTCCTTGACAGACACCTGACTGTGGGCAGATGAGCAGGAACTGCTGAAGGTGAGAGATGGAGTGGCGGGTGGTTGAGAGGGGCAGGGAGGACAGCAGTGGTTGACGTGGCTGAAGATGCTGGACCAGGAGGAGCATGGTGGCTTTGAGTTTGTGTGCTGCTTGTACTCATGTGTTGATCCCATAGGCGTTTGTGATGTGAGATCATGTGCCTTCGCAAAGCAGTTGTACCAAGGTGGGTGTTGGACTTCCCACGACTCAGTTTCTTTTGGCACAGGTTGCAAATGGCATTGCTTTTATCAGAGGCAGACACACAAAAAAATGCCACACTGCTGAGCTTTGCAATGACGGCATTCTAGTGGTGGCAACAGCATGCGTTGACTGGCGTGCTGTCTGGCTGACCCCAGGTGCCGATACATGCTGAATGACTGTGCCACTAACTCCTTGCGACGACCTCCCCTGCTTCCAACTCGTCTCCTCATTCTCTCTGTCTCCCCTTCAGAACTTTCCCCCTCTTCTTCTCTTCGAGCAGGCACCCACGTGGCATCCGTGGACACATCGTCATCATCAACCGCTTCACTTGTATCTGACACCTCAGCAAAGGAAGCAGCAGCGGGTACAACATCATCATCATCATCATCACACTGTACGTCCATGTGTGTAATCCTGCCTGACTGAGACATATCCCCGTAATCTACATCATCTGGCAATAATGGTTGCGCATCACTAATTGCATCCAACTGATGTGTAAATAACTCCTCTGACGGATCAAGTGAAGCGGCTGTGGTGGCTGTGGTGGTAGTGGTGGTGGTGGCGACGGGCGGGTGCGTGGTAACTTGAGAGCAGGTGACCGAAGCTGAGCTGGAGGAGGATGGTGCGTCAAGGTTCTTAGCGGAAGCTGTTGAAGATTGGGTGTCCTGTCTAAGCCAGTCAACTACGTCCTCTGAATTTTTCGGGTTCAGGGTACGTGGCCTCTGAAAACTGGGCATTATTCCAGGGACAGTGGAAATCACAGCACCACGACCACGACGGCCCCTGCGAGTCTGGCCTGCCTCTGCCTGTCATTTTTTTTAGATAAGTGGTACTACGCGTGCTAGGTACTGTGCCACCCGGTATGAGTGGTTGGCACTGGCAGTGGGCACACTACAGTCTGTGGAAGTGGGCCTGACACACACTGGCAGCAGGCAAGCAACTGAAATTAGACTACTGTCTAAAAATTAAATGCCTTATTTATCGGCAAGCTACTGTGCCACCCGGTATCAGTGGTTGGCACTGGCAGTGGGCACACTACAGTCAGTGGAAGTGGGCCTGACACACACTGGCAGCAGGCAAGCAACTGAATTTAGACTACTGTCTAAAAATTAAATGCCTTATTTATCGGCAAGCTACTGTGCCACCCGGTATCAGTGGTTGGCACTGGCAGTGGGCACACTACAGTCAGTGGAAGAGGGCCTGACACACACTGGCAGCAGGCAAGCAACTGAATTTAGACTACTGTCTAAAAATTAAATGCCTTATTTATCGGCAAGCTACTGTGCCACCCGGTATCAGTGGTTGGCACTGGCAGTGGGCACACTACAGTCAGTGGAAGTGGGCCTGACACACACTAGCAGCAGGCAAGCAACTGAAATTACACTAAAGTGTAAAAATTAAATGCCTTTTTTGATGCAAAGTCCTGTGCCACACGGGATGACAGGGGTGGGCACTGGCAGTGGGCACACTACAGTCAGTTGAAGTCGGCCTGACACACACTAGCAGCAGGCAAGCAGCTGAATTTACACTAAAGTGTAAAAATTAAATGCCTTTTTTATGCAAAGTCCTGTGCCAGCTGGTATGAGTGGTGGGCACTGGCAGTGGGCACACTACAGTCAGTGGAAGTCAGCCTGACACACACTGGCAGGCAACTAACCTTAGATTAAAGTGTAAAAATGAAGTGCCTTTTTTTGATGCAAAGTGCTGTGCCACACGGGATGACAGGGGTGGGCACTGGCAGTGGGCACACTACAGTCAGTTGAAGTCGGCCTGACACACACTAGCAGCAGGCAAGCAGCTGAAATTACACTAAATTGTAAAAATTAAATGCCTTTTTTATGCAAAGTCCTGTGCCAGCCGGTATGAGTGGTGGGCACTGGCAGTGGGCACACTACAGTCAGTGGAAGTCAGCCTGACACACACTGGCAGGCAACTAACCTTAGATTAAAGTGTAAAAATTAAGTGCCTTTTTTTTATGCAAAGTCCTGTGCCACACGGGATGACAGGGGTGGGCACTGGCAGTGGGCACACTACAGTCAGTTGAAGTCGGCCTGACACACACTAGCAGCAGGCAAGCAGCTGAAATTACACTAAAGTGTAAAAATTAAATGCCTTTTTTATGCAAAGTCCTGTGCCAGCCGGTATGAGTGGTGGGCACTGGCAGTGGACACACTACAGTCAGTGGAAGTCAGCCTGACACACACTGGCAGGTAACTAACCTTAGATTAAAGTGTAAAAATTAAGTGCCTTTTTTTGATGCAAAGTCCTGTGCCACATGGGATGACAGGGGTGGGCACTGGCAGTGGGCACACTACAGTCAGTTGAAGTCGGCCTGACACACACTAGCAGCAGGCAAGCAGCTGAAATTACACTAAAGTGTAAAATTTAAATGCCTTTTTTATGCAAAGTCCTGTGCCAGCCGGTATGAGTGGTGCGCACTGGCAGTGGGCACACTACAGTCAGTGGAAGTCAGCCTGACACACACTGGCAGGCAACTAACCTTAGATTAAAGTGTAAAAATTAAATGCCTTTTTTTGATGCAAAGTCCTGTGCCACACGGGATGACAGGGGTGGGCACTGGCAGTGGGCACACTACAGTCTGTGGGCCTGCAGCTCCTCACACACAGGCAGGCCAGGCAACTGCAATATGTATATAAAGGAAAAAAAAAAGCAGACTAATGTTGCAGCCCTAAAAAGGGCTCTTTGGGGTGCTGTCAGGACGCTGTCCTTACAGCAGAGATCAGATGAGTCTTTCAGGACTGGAGTGTACACTGAATTCACTAGCCAGGAGGTGGGAGGGTCTGGGAGGGAGGGTATGCTGCTGATTAGCTGGAATGTGTCTGCTGACTGTGAGGTACAGGGTCAAAGTTTGCTCAATGATGATGTATAGGGGGCGGACCGAACATCGCATGTGTTCGCCCGTTGAGGCGAACACGAACAAGCTATGTTCGCCGGGAACTGTTCGCCGGCGGATAGTTTGGGCCATCTCTATTGAGGGTCTCCGCAATCATTACACGTATGGCCAGCATTAGGAGTTTCTACTATTCTCCTTATATTGAGCATACGGGTAATTAAATTTTGAAATATTTTTTTTCCGTTCAGCCTCTGGGCTAAAAAAAATAAATAAAAAATGAACGGCACACATTTTTTCTTTCGCTTCGATCAATGTGGATGAAAAAATCTCTGCCAAAATCAGTGAGTGCGGTGGGCTGGGCGCTAACTACCTAACAAGTAGCTAACTAACTGGCGGTAATAAGGGACCCTTATGCCCCATTCACACGTCCGCAATTCTGTTTGCGGAATGGAATTGCGGACCCATTCATTTCTATGGGGACAGACTTTGTCTCGCTCGGATCCGGAATTGCAGATCCGCACTTCCGGGTCTGCTCTTCCGTTCCGCAAAAATATAGAACATGTCCTATTCTTGTCCGCAACTGCGGAAAAGAAAAGGCATTTTCAATATCGTTCTGGCAATGTGCGGATCTGCAAAATGCGGAAAGCACTTTGCCGGTGTCCGTGTTTTGCGGATCCATGGACATGTGAATGGAGCCTTATAGGGGGGTGATCAGGGAGTCTATATGGGGTTATCAGGGGTTAACAAGGGGTTAAAAAGTGACGGGGGGGGTGTAGTGTGGTGCTTGGTGCTACTTTACATAGCTACCTGGTCCTCTGGTGGTCGATCCCAGCAAATGGGACCACCAGAGGACCAGGTAGCAGGTATATCAGACGTTGTTAACAAAACAGCGTCTGATATACCTGTTTGATTTAATTTATTTAACTTCTACAATCCGCCCGCGCATCAACGAGGAGTAACTGGGCTGCCAAGATCACGCAATCCTGCGTGCGGTGGTCCAGAGAAGGTTAAAAACTCTCTTCTGCCAAAATAAATTCTGATGTAGGTAACAGAGAGTTGTTGGCCATTAAATTGGCTTTTGAGGAATGGCATCATTGGTTGGAAGGAGCGATTCATCCTATTACGGTAATTACTGATCACAAAAATCTGGCCTACGCTGAGTCCGCTAAATGTCTGAACCCAAGGAAGGCCAGATGGTCATTGTTTTTACTGGATTTAATTTCATTGTCACTTATCGCCCTGGGATTAAAAACGTCAAAGGAGATGTCTTGTTGCGTAACTTACCCTGGGGGGTGATTCAGAAGATCCTCCTCTAATATTGGCTGATGGGATGGTTGTATCCGCCCTTTCTCCTGAACTTGAGGCAGAGGTGTTCGAGGCCCAGGGAAGTTGTTTGTCCCTTCGGAACTATGACACAAGGTGCTTAAGGAACATCACAATACTGTTGTTACGGGACACCCTGGGAGCAGATCAACTGTGGATCTAATTTCTCAGAGATTCTGGTGGCCAGGGTTACATAAATGTGTTGAGGGCTATGTGGCAGCTTATAAGACTTGTGCGCGTGCTAAGGTGGCTCAAATTCGGCCTTCAGGATCTTTACTTCCCTTGTCTATCCCATCCCGACCCTGGACTCATTTTCCATGGACTTTTTCACAGATTTGCCTAATTCCTTTGGGAAAACTCTGATTCTGGTGGTTGTTGATTGCCCCTAGCAACGGACTACAAGTGCAGGATGTGCTCCCCTATATACTTGCACAACTGCATATAGGTTGAGCATATCCTGCTTGTTAAACATCACACCACGTTTTCTAATGGTTTGTATAATGTTTGGAGGTGTATAAACTCCAATTTAAATGTGCCTGCTTTTCATCTACAGGCTACATTCAGGTGCAGCTGGTAGGCTCTGGGCCATATTAGCTTGTCTCGGGTGGGGCTCACAGGCACCTCCCACCTCCCATTGCAAGCATGGTTACATGCTGGAGGTCACTGGTGAGCTGTCTGTGAGTAAGGCCTTACGCTCCCGTAATGCCCAACAGCCCCTGGTATCGCCCATACGGCACAGGTAGGCTGAGTAGTAGGGCCTCGGGCTACTTGAGAGACCTTGCCGTGGTGTCCGAGCTTAAGACATGTCCTCCTAGTAGGATATGTCGAACTAACCTCTCAATTTTATCAGTGTGAGGGTTTAGTATTGCCGCAGAGTGCACCTGCCTTTGCTATGGTTATGTTTTTGATGGTTCTCCACATCCACGTTATCGTATGTAGGATGGTTATTGTGGTACTTGCAGTCCGTTGCTGGCATCTTCCATTGTATGCATATTTTGCTGTTGATTGCCCCTAGCAACGGACTACAAGTGCAGGATGTGCTCCCCTATATACATGCACAACTGCATATAGGTTGAGCATATCCTGCTTGTTAAACATCACACCACATTTTCTAATGGTTTGTTGACCGCTTCAGCAAGATTGTGCACTTTATACCATTATCAGGTTTACCTAATGCCAAAAAGCTCGCTCAAGTGTTTGTCGATAACATTGTGAAACTACACGGCATTCCCTCTGACATGATGTCTGATACAGGGACTCAATTTGTTTCCAGATTCCGGAAGGTCTGCTGTACACGTCTGGGGGTCCAATTGTCCTTCTCTTCTGCCTTTCATCCTCAGTTAAACGGGCAGACTGAGCGCACTATCCAGAATCTGGATACTTACTTGAGATGTTTTGTCTCTGAGAATCAAGTAGAGTGGCATTCATTTTTGTCGTTGGCCGAGTTTGTCAAAAATAACAGTAGACAGGAGTCCACTGATAAGTTTCCGGTTTTGTGGTACATATGGGTACCATCCGCAGCTTGGCACATTTTCTGGTACTGAGACGTCTGGTATACCTGAAGAGGAAAGATTCTCCTCTTTGTTGTCCTCTATTTGACGGGCAGAAAGTATAAACGTATGGCTGACAAGAGACGTATGAGTGTTCCTTACCTGAGAGTAGGTGATTCTGTGTGGCTGTCCACAAGAAACATAAAGTTGAAGATACCCTTTTGGAAGTTGGGGCCTAGGTTAATTGGGCCATAAAAGATCTCTGCCATTATGAATCCGGTTGCTTTCGTCTTGAGCTTCCACAACTTTTGAAGATTTATAATGTGTTTCACAAGTCATTTCTGAAAATATATGTTGAACCTGCTGAACCGTCCTCCCTGCCACTCATTTCTGTCATGGTGGATGGTAATCTTGAGTTTCAGATTGCCGGAATAGTGAACTCACGTATTCTTCATGGATATCTTCAGTACCTTGTGAACTTGAACGGTTACTGTCCAGAGGAAAAAATGTGGCTTCCTGCGACCAACATGAATGCCAGTCACCTTGTGAAGGCCTTTCATACGGTGCATCTTAATAAGGTCGCTCCTGGGTGTCCATCTTCTGTTTAAAATGGGGCTGGGCCAAAAGAAAGGGTGTGTAGAACATAATTTCATAATTTGCCATAAGACTCAATGTGATTTTAAATTAAAAATCTAAACCTTTTTTGAAGCATCTCCTGTATTTGCTGTGAGCGGCTCCTGTGGCTATTCCAGAGATTCAAAGCCTTTACTATAAAGAATGCTTGTCGTCTGTGACTGAATCGTATCATATAACACAGAATAGCTTCCCTTGGTATTTTTGTATGGTCTGTTTATATATTTGTACAGGTTAATCATGTTCACCTTAGATGTCTTTTTTCAAGGCTAAACAAATTCAGTTTGTTTAATCTTTGCTCATAGCTAAGATCTTCCTGGCCCTTTATGAGGTTAGTTGCTCTCCTTTGCACTTTTGCTAACTCCAGGGAGTCCTTTTTATGGACTGGTGCCCAGAACTGAACCGCTTATTCCAGGTGAGGCCGCACCAATGCTTTGTATCATGGCAAAATTACATCCTTGCCCCGCGAGTCCCAGGGGTGGACATATCGCCTGTGTAGTCGGTTCAGCTGCACAGGGGCCCAGAGAGGGAGCGGGGCCCTTCCCACTGCCAGGTGAGGTGTTTTTTATTTTATTATTCTTTCCCTCCCTTCCTCTGTAACCTGGTCGCATTTGGGTGGAGGTTGGGGGTTGGGGCGTTTGGGGTGAGGGGTTGAGGGCTGATTACAACTTACTGAATCAGCTGCCCGTTCTGCCTATACTGCATAGGACCTGCAATGACCTCATATTCATGTGACCTTTTCAACACTGGCAGTGGTGGTAGGACCTGAGTTGAGGTCACCATCATGTGACCAGTGCAGAAAAGAGGCAGCGCTCAGCAGTGGAGACATGTGAGGCCATGGAAAGAGTGTAAGTACCAGAGAAATGCTGGGAGATGTGGTTCTCCACATTATACCTCGTCTCTGCTTAGTGGGAGGGAAATATGTTATTTAACTGGGACTGTATGTTAGAGGGGCTAAAGGGAGAAGATGGTTGTTACTTACATGGGACTGTATGTTACAGAAGATTGGAGAGAGATGACTGGAGTTATTTACATGGGATTGTATAATATTGGAGGGTAAGGAGTGATGTTATTTACATGGGACTATGTGTTGGAGGGGCTGAAGGAGGGGATTTAAGTTATTTACATGGGACTGTATGTTATAGAAGACTGTAAGGAAGAGAAGTTATTTACATGGGACTGTATCATATAGAAGACTGGTGGGAGAGGGCTGGTCTTATTTACACGGGACTGCATAGTATACAAGACTGGAGGGAGAGGGGTGATGTTATTTACAT